>SJYV01041336.1:359101-399284 GCA_006410875.1 Neotragus pygmaeus | reverse complement strand
CTAAAGCCTGGCTTGGAGAATTTTGAGCATTACTTTACTAGCATGTGAGATGAGGGCAATTGTGTGGTAGTTTGAGCATTCTTTGGCATTGCCTTTCTTTGGAATTGGAATGAAAACTGACCTTTTCCAGTCCTGTGGCCACTGCTGAGTTTTCCAAATTTGCTGGCATATTGAGTGCAGCACTTTCACAGCATCATCTTTCAGGATTCGAAATAGCTCAACTGGAATTCCATCACCTCCACTAGCTTTGTTTGTAGTGATGCTTTCTAAGACCCACTTGATTTCACATTCCAAGATGTCTGGCTCTAGATTGGTGATCATATCATCATGATTATCTGGGTCATGAAGATCTTTTTTGTACATACCATCCATCACATACCTCCATATCTCTATCCTGCCCAATCCCCACATCCTCAGATTCTATGATCTAAAAATGAATATCTTGCTTTCTTGATCAGAATGTAAGTATTAAACAGTGATTGCCTGGATCTGGGGACTTGTGGAATAGGTCAGAAGGTTGAATCTAAATCTCATCCAGGCCAGGACTCATGTATGATGTCATTTATCAGATAAAGAAGGATGGCCACATGGGACCCTGGGATCTTCAAGGTGGTCTAGGTATATACACTCTGGAGACATAATTTCATGAAAACCCTGGTTCCAAAGTAGTTCAGAATCAGTAGGAATGTAAGTCAGCTGTGCGTGGTAACTGTGAGACCCCCTGAAGTGTTAGCCTAGTTGAAGATCTCCATTTTATTTCTTAGGAAAGATCAAATCATTTTCCTTCTTTGCCCCCAACCAAAATGCAATTTATCTGTAGTGGCTAAATCACACTGGATTGGGAAAGCATACTACGGAGACTGGAGTCACTACAGGTTTTCTCTAGGATAAGATTTTATAGCCTGAATTGAATTAAACACAAAGGATTAAGAAACACAACTTACATTATAGTCATTATGAATTGTCTAGATACTATTGCTACATCACAAACAACCCCAAAACTCGGCAGCACGAAACAACCATGCATTACTCTCTCAGATCCCATGGATCAGAATTCATATAGGACACAGCAGGTCTCTTTCCACAATGTCCGGGACCCCAGTCTGGGAGACTCAGAAGTTGGACTCAATGACTACAGGCTGAAATGATCCTAAGGCTTCTTTCTGACACATCTGTTTGATGTGTTGATGCTGACTGTGGGCTGGGAGCTCAATAGGGCTGCTGACTGAGGTGCCAACAATTAGCCCCTCCAGCATGACAGTCTCACAAAAGTCAGACTTCCAGCATGGTGCTGAGCTCTCAAAGAGTGAGTATACCAGGAGCAACAGGAGGAAACTGCATGGCCTTTTCCAAGGTAGCCTTGAGAAACATCTATTCCACAGTCATGGGATAATTGCTTATAGCCCAGACTCAAGGGGTGGAGTCAAACATCCTACCTCTCAACATGTCAAAGAAATTTAGATATGTTTTAATATTTTAAAAAATCATTTCATTTGTGTAAATAATAATAGTCAACAACTAGAGTCATAGGAGGGAAAAAAGCTACAGTGATTGCAATACAACTTTGATTAAAAATGTATCTCAGTAACATTTGGTGATGAGGAAGATGAAGGTCTATAATACTGACAACCATTGGAAATGCCTGATAAATCAAGTTTGGGAAAGTCTAGGCTTGCTCACCAATATTAAAGTATTAGAGTTATACACTTAGAGGTGTTTTAAAAGAGCTCTATTTTCAGAATTCCTATAAGATAAATAACTTACAATTACAAGTCATAAACTTTCTAGGTTCTAATTCCCTATATCTCTTGAAAACCACTGTTTCATAACTGATTTTAAACTTTTGATTTCAGAAAATTTCTTCTGGAAATGTACCTATGTACCAATTGCATTATTATAGCTCTGGTAACTATTTGTACTACATACTCAATATTACCTCACATTCCACAGAAAGGCCCTCATTTCTTTACAAGCCATATTTGGTCACGTTCAAGGTTTACACTCTATTTTATTGAGTCTCTGCGCCATATTCATGTTTGCCATCACTTTTAAACATTTTCATTCCTAAACCTGCATAGACTTCTCATCAGAGCAAGAGAACATGCATTTGTCTTGGTGTTTGATCTTTGAGGCACTGCATGAATCAAGTTTGTCTCAGGTCCTCAATTTCCTCTCTACAATAATGAATTTGGGAAGAAACCTGTATAACCTTGTTTTAGACAAAAATCTCTTTCTTATGGCTTTCAAATGATGAGATAAAAAAGAAATTGGCTCCTTTGAAAAGAGAGAAGGTAAAATCGAATGACCTGCAGGAACCCAGGGAGATTAAGCAATCTCCATTTTGAGCATGGAGCTCTGGGGTCTGAGCAGAGCTGACTGAGGACAACTCTGACAGAGAGATTATGGACTACAGCAGCTCAGAATAATAGGTGGTTTAAAGGGTGTAATTAACAACCTTACTCTAAAGAGCAGAACAGCCTTGGAGAGAAGGGTCAAGGGCCCTTTTTAAAAGGCCCCAGGTCACCAGCCTTCTTCCAAGCATAAGAGAAAGCAAATGTTTAAATAAGCAGTTTACCTCCTAGTTACAGAGTGACTTCACTTACATTTAGGAGCTTGTATTTGCTAAAATCAGGTACCACATCATTTACAGAAACAATTAACATGTGTTAAAGTCTTTAGGGGAAAATATGTGTCTATGTCCCCTCTGTGTCAGGTTTGTAGAGAATAAGAAACACAGGGAAATCATCTTTCATAAGAAGAATAATCCTAGACCTGTTCTTGTCACTGGACTTCTTGATGGTGTATTCCCCAGCTTGGATTCATTCCTGTTTGTAAAGTCAGTAGAAGTCTTGAGTGAAAGTTTCCATGGGAAAGCTTATATAGTTCAAAAGTCATCATTCATTCAAAACCCAGACCTTGCTTTGGCTCCTTGGATGGCACTGTCTTGGGGCCTCCTCCCTTTGCTCTGCTCTGCACACAGAGAGAGGAGGTGGAGCCAAGGAAGATGAAAGTTTTTGACACTAATGCCCAGCAGGACAAGTCTGGCAACTTTCAGAACAATGCAAATTAAATGGCCAAATTACTCATTTTTCCCAAACTGAAATGACTCCTTCACCAGAAGTGGTTGTATTTGGTATGAACTTGCCAAACACCACGGTAATCTGCTGGAGGACAGCTGTAGCTGAGCTCTTATTGGGTTTCCAGGTGGTGCTAGATAGTATTAGCCCACTAGGTTCAAAAACGGATGGTGTGAGGTGAAGGATACTCTGATAGGCTTCCTGCTCAAGGGAAGTTTGAGGTTTATTTTTAAATACTTAGAAACAGTCTTTCTTGCTTTTTGTCTTCAGAAATGAGCAGATTTTCTTGATAGTGGTGGTAGGGATCTTGGTGGGATGGTTGTCCTTGTTTCATTTGGGCAAATCACTAAGAACCAGAGAATGTCACAGCAGGAGGGAACCCTGTGGTCCTAGCCCAACCCTATATGTTCACAATGAAGGGAGAGACACCTCGGAAGTAGCAGCAGCTCTGGAAGTAGTGAGGCCTTAGATGGAAGTCATGAGCAAGGCCCATGTTAGTATTACATCTAATGTTACTGATTTTTTCTAGATCTTATTCTCTTTTATGATAGGCTTTTTCAAAATAAGCAAAATCTTAGCTTATGTTTAATAGCAACCAGGCAAAATCAACTTTTCAGTTGATCTCCATTACTGTTAAAAGTTTATTTCCTGAGTTTTAGTTCCATGTATGAACAATGACTTGTGATCATCAAATGACGGAAATATTGTTGAGTTCTAGTTGGTTGAATATATTTGTCATCCAGTTGGTCTGAAAATCATTCATTCCTAAGTTATAACAGCTACTGCTGTGAGTTAATCATGTATGGATTTTATGTTTTTTATAGGTTCTGAGTTTTAACTTATTTTAAATTATTACTTGGATTCTACAATTGAAGTGCTCCCAAATACACTGTATTCCTTTTAACTGTAGCCAAAAATATATGACATTTATAAACCTTATTTACATGAATTATGAGGGAATAATGTATGATGTTTACATACCTAAATTTGTCACAGAAGGTAAACGTTCATTTTCCTTTAGCCTATATTCTTCATACTAAATGTCAAAGCGTGACTAATTTGTTTAGCGTGTTTTGATCAATAGCTTTAAAAAGAGAAACAAAACAGGATGGAATGGCATGGAACATAATAAGGTAGAAAATGTCAGAATCCATGTAATAGATGTGAATACGGTTACATGTAACTCTAATTTTATTTTCATGTGTAGATATCAAAGTGGATTCTGGATTACAATGCAAAATTTATGTATTTCTAAGGGTCACAATTAAATTCTCTTTGTTAGCCACTTATTGGTTTGGACAGTCTCTAGTATTTGCCAAAGTGACTTCATCATCAATTCTTATGGTTATTGGATAAGCAATAGAGCTTGAAGAATAAGCCCAGAAATCCAGACATTTTACCCTCACATTTTAAACCAACAACTGTGAATGCTTCTGCAGAGAACTACTTAGAGATTCCTGGCACTATTCCCTTCCTAATTTCAGTTTCTTCTGGTCTCCACGTCCCTCATCGCCTTTCAAACCAAGCTCAGAGTAGCTAGTTCTTTGTTTGAGATTCTCAAGAAGAGAGAAGCCTGCCAGGTAGGGAAGGGCTTTGCCTAGCCTGTTACAATTGCCTGGTGACTTGCCTAAGGTTTAAAAAATGAGAAGGGAAATAGAAGAGGAGGAGAATAGTATACCAAAATAATTCCAAATGGATCCAAAAATTTCAAGGTGAAAGGTGAAACCATAAATGTGCTGGAAGAAAATATGAATAGGACTTTTTGCATAAAGATTCTTGAAGGGTAAAAATATTGCCCCTCCCCCCNTGCAATGGTCTCTTACTCCAGAAAGGCCCCACGGCTAACCTGGACCCAATTCAGGCCATTGTACTCTCTTGGGTGAATTTCTATGGCTTTCTTGGTTATGTAATTTTATAATTCTCTGAGGAAGGTATTATTCTTTTTCCAATGAAAAGCTAAGCCCCGGGAGTGGGAGGTCTGGGATGCAGCCAGGGTTGGTAGGCATGGATCTAACACGACGAGGGTGGGTTGGTCTCGGTATAGTTCATCTCATTTGACCCCAAGCTGCTCTGGAAGGGGGGCTTCCCAGGTGGTGCAATGATAAAGAATCCACCTCCCAATGCAGGAGATGCAAGAGACATGGGTTTGATCCCTGGGTTGAGAATATTCCCTGGAGTAGGAAATGGCAACCCACTCCAGTATTCTTGCTTGGAAAATCCTATAGACAGAGGAGCCTGGAAGGCTACAGTCTATAGGTCACAAAGAATTGGACACGACTGGGTGAGCACACACTGCGCTGCTGCTCTGGAAGGAGAGGACGAAGGGAGGATGTCCTTCTGGCAAGGGGCGAGTGGGCCATCATATTGACTACAGCTTCCTCAGCCTAGCCCCACAAATCTGGCCCCCACCACCTCTTGTATCATTCCTTCCTCATGGCCCAGCTCTTTTTTTCCCCTGTGTGTTCCTTTGGCCTGAAAGCATCTCTCTCACAGCCCCGCCAGCTTCTTGCCCTCGACCCTGAAGTCTTCCTGGTACTCCAGGGGGAAAGGCCCTGCAGGAATTCTCCCTTTTCCATATAGATGGTACAGTCAAGGTTGGACATTNTGTGTTCCTTTGGCCTGAAAGCATCTCTCTCACAGCCCCGCCAGCTTCTTGCCCTCGACCCTGAAGTCTTCCTGGTACTCCAGGGGGAAAGGCCCTGCAGGAATTCTCCCTTTTCCATATAGATGGTACAGTCAAGGTTGGACATTGAATTGCAAGGGGGCTACTGCCCTGCTACACCTACAGAAACACAAACAGCTGCTCCAAAATTATATTATTGGACTATCATCACTTCCCCTGGGGTGTATGCAAGTAGAGAAACTTTAGCCAAGGAAATGGAGTTTTAGAGAGGTTAAGAAACTCGCCTGAAGTCACACAGGTGGTCAATGGTGATCAAGATGAACCCAGGACTCTGGACAGTGGCCTGCGTGTTCAGAGATGCTGGAAACCAGGCCTGACAGGCTTGGGGAAGATCTGGGAAAATTCAAAGCAGAAGAGCAGGGAGCAGGTGGGGAGGGTGGTGGGGTGATTCAGGCTTCTCCAGTGAGAACTGGGGGTGAGCAGGGGCAGGCAGAGGTGTGTGTGCTAGAGTTAGCCGAGCTCTGCAGCTGTGGAGATGAGGGAGGGAGGAGCCCACAGAGGAGACTTCATCCCTGGGGCCAGAGCGGGCCCAGGTCAACCCCAAAAGCTTAGGTCAGGGGACCTGGGAGGGCACCTTCCCTGGCATCTTGTTTCTGAAGGTGAGGACCTTGCATGAAGCCCCGTGGCAAGCCCTCTCTTTGTGCGAGCAGAGGGGGTGAGTTCTACGAATCGACAAGGTCTGGGGCAGAGGGAACTATTTCTGTTCTNCCAGGGGATCTTCCTGACCCAGGGATTGAACCCACATCTCCTGCATTGGCAGGCAGATTCTTTACCACTGCATCACCTGGGAAAAGCCAAAGAAACAGTAATTTGATATAGACCAAATAGAACAAATGGATGTGAATTAATGATCTTTTGAATATGCCATATTCACTTATAAGAAAATGCAAGTTAAAATTAAATAGACATTATCAGATTTATCAGTTATCAATTTGGCTAGAAAAGAGTACAAATCGAGTGCAACCTCAAAAACAACAAAATGATCTGTTTGTTTCCAAGACAAACCATTCAACATCATAGGAATCCGAGTCTATGCTCCAATAAGTAATGCTGAAGAAACTAAGTTGAAAGGTACTGTGAAGACCTGGAAGACTTTCTAGAACTAACACCAAAAAAAGATGTCCTTTTCATCGTAGGGGACTGGAGTGCAAACGTAGGAAGTCAAGAGATACCTGGAGTAACAGGCAAGTTTGGCCTTGGAGTAAAAAATGAAGCAGGGCAANTTCTAGAACTAACACCAAAAAAAGATGTCCTTTTCATCGTAGGGGACTGGAGTGCAAACGTAGGAAGTCAAGAGATACCTGGAGTAACAGGCAAGTTTGGCCTTGGAGTAAAAAATGAAGCAGGGCAAAGGCTAACAGAGTTTTGTCAAGAAAACACACTGGTCATAGAAAACACCCTCTTCCAACAATGCAAGAGATGATTCTACACTTGGACATAACCAGATGGTCAATACCAAAATCAGATTGGTTATATTCTTTGCAGATGAAGATGGAAAAACTCTATACAGCCAGCAAAAACAAGACCTGGAGCTGAATGTGGCTCAGACCATGAGCTCCTTATTGCAAAATTCAGGCTTAAATTGAAGAAAGTAGGGAAAACTACTCATTCTTTCAGGCTGTTATAGCCTTTATGACCTAAATCAAATTCCTTGTGATTATACAGTAGAAGTGATGAATAGATTCAACAGATTTGATCCAATAGACAAAGTGCCTGAAGAACTATGGACAGAAATTCATAACATCGTATAGGAGGCAGTGACTAAAACCATCCCAAAGAAAGAGAAATACAAGAAAGCAAAGTGGTTGTCTGAGAAGGCTTTACAAATAGTGGAGAAAAGAAGAGAAGAAAAAAGGCAAAGGAGAAAGGCAAGGATATATCCAACTGAATCCAGAATTTGCATGAAGTGATGAGACTGGATGCCACAATCTTCATGTTTTGAATGTTGAGTGTTAAGCCAGCTTTTTCACTCTCCTCTTTCATCCTCTTCAAGGTCAAGAGACACTTCAGTTCCTCTTCATTTTCTGCCATAGTTTGTATCATCATGTCTGAGGCTTGAGTAGGCATATTTTACTGTGTACTCCATATGCTCTTATAAATTTTGAAGTTCATACAATGTGAATGGATCACCAAATGAAACTTTATGTGATTTTATTGAAGAGAAAATGGCCAAAAGGAAGGAGTATGAAAGAGAAGCATATAGAAATGTACATGAGTTGTACTTTTAATTTGGGAGATGACAAAGTATTTCACAACCAGAAACCCCTGGTAATCTACCAGTGGATTACAGGGCCAAACAGAAGGAAAATGGAAATTGAATGTGGAAAACCAGAGTAGTCTTCCTGGTGGCAGCAGGTTGAGCTTCAATCAGCCCTACCACCTGCTGCACACTGACCATGATGGACAGAGATGTTCAAAGTCAAAGCACTGCAGGTCAACCATAAACTCAGAACCGATTCTTCTCCTTTTATTCTAGGCACCTCAGGTGAAAAATTGGCATGTTTCATCTTTAGGGAACTTTGAGATCATTTAATATGATTTCCTCATTTGAAGAACCAAAACCAGCAGAGATTAAGGAATCTGCCCAAGTTCATAGAGCTGATTAATAGAAAGGCTGAGACAAGTCCCACTGGGCCAAATAAATACATTTGGGGTGGCCTAATGAACAAATGAATGACTATTCCAACACCAGCACGAAACTAATTCCAAATCTGACCTGTTGAGCATTTGGATGCTCCATACTTTTCCTCAGTCATACACTAAGGAACTGATTGTCCACAGTAAATATTCACTCAGAAGTGCCCCACTTTCTAGGACATGCAAGGCTACTTTACATATAGATTTGACTAGATTTCAAATATATATGAACAAATCTTAAAAAAATAAGTAAATTTTCTGAAAAACAGTATAATCCAATTTATCTGCTATACCACTCCAAATTTTCATACATAAAATTTGCTCACTAAGTGAACTGAAAGAGTTAATAAAGCACCCATCCTTTCTGTGCAAACAGAGTCCCCAAACCCCCACCTTAGAATGTGCATTTTCAGTGGCAATTGCCAGTGCACTTGCAAAAACTGAAGCTCAACTCTCTGTATGTGTTGTCCATGATATTTTCCTCTGTAGACTGAGCATAATATTTTATAAAATATCCTTCTGTGTGAAAGTCACTTTCCCTTTCTAGGCTGAGAGGGCAGGATCACTTGTCGTTTTGATTGAATTGGTTGGAGTGGAACATTTGTGACAGCCTCCTCCACCCTATCCCATGCAGGAGGCTCTGCTAAGGTATAGCAGGGTTCATGAGCTCAGCTGCCCACAGGATCCAAGTAGGTGATATTCCCAGGTGGCGCTAGTAGTAAAGGACTGTTTGGCCAATGATCCCTGGGTGGGAAGATACCCTGGAAGAGGAAATGGCAACCCACTCCAGTATTCTTGCCTGGAGAGTCCCATGGACAGAGGAGCCTGGTGGACTACAGTCCGTAGGGTCTCAAAGAGTCTGATACATGACTGAAATGAATTAACACTCATGCAGGTAATATTCAAAAGTGAAGCAGGCTAAGTGGTGGAAGCTTAGGGATTGGTATGGGCTGTGGAGACTGGAGAGCTAGTGTTCCATGTAATGGGGGTGGATTTTACTCAACTCTAGTTCATTGTTACCATTTAAAAATGTGGGCTGGGTTTTGGTAGACTCCACTTTGTTTAAGAGAAGACAGAAATTATACATTTCAATGTAAAATCTTTCAACTTAATGTTGACAGCTAATACAAATTTGTTTTAAAACATTCCAAATGTTGGTAGAAGAAAAAAGTCCTTTGGCCCATTGGTTACCAGTTTGAGACTTCCAGACCCTTACAATGAGATTTAGTGAGTGGTATTAAATTGTGTAAACTTGTGCATTATAAATAAAACAGAGAAAGACCACCCATCTTTTTATACAAATCATATGCATCCTTTAATCTTTACCTATTCACTTGTTTCCTGAAGCTCTTCCCAGCTCTCTGACATCATACATCTGTACTGTCTGCACTGCACAGTTCATGTTTAATGCTATGCATTCTTTCATTGTTTCTGATTTCACATGTGCAGACTTAATTCTCTCATTTAAACTTCATTGTAAACACTTCCAGGGTAAAAATCACATCTAATGCTTCTTTTGTGCCAACCTCAAAGCTCAATAAATGTTTGCAGCTGATACTTTTTTCATTAAGGGAAAAAGAGAATAGCCTTTGCTGACACACAATACTAGAAACTAGCTTAGTGTCTTGAAGTTCCTGAATTTCTAGCCTAGGCAGGCTAACAAGTTCAGATCTGTGGGCACCTTGCCGTGCTGAGCTGAGAAGCACTGACTTGCCATAAGTTTTTTAAAAGAAAGCGCTTCGTAAAATAGGTGTGGATTCACCATGGCTCTTCTAGAATAACAGTATTGTAGGATGTGTTTTGTCCAATGGAGGTGACCCCATCTTTTACAAGTGTGACTTTAAGTGTGAAATTTTCTGAGCCAGCTCTTATCTGTAGGAAGCCTCTCAGTTTAGGCAGTCAGTGAATGGTAGGCTCAATTAAAGAAGGTCAGACTCACATTTCACCTTCACAAGTCAGGACTCTGGGCCATTTTAGAGTGACTTTGTGGAGCAGAGGCATGAGCTGGAATCAGCCTTAACCCAGAAATGGGTGTGGTGGGGGGAGAAGTGGAGCTAGCACTGAACTCCCGAAATGACTGGCAACTACCTTTGTATCCACATGGAAGTGGGATGGCGTGGCTGAGATACGGCACGTACTGCAAGCCACTTTTTGCAGTGTTCTAGACATCAAAGTTATCTCTATACTGCCAAGAGCAGGCTACAAAGCCAGATCAGGTACACATGTGTGCCAGGAGGCCTGTGAATGTATCTGGGAGTGAGCCTAGCATTTGGTTTGAATTGACCAAAACTATCTAAAAAGGAAGAAGCTGGAAGAAGTGTAGATCCCCTGTGGATCCCTAAGTTCCTTGAATTTGATGTGATGGGGATTACAAAGGAAAAGGTGAAGAGACCAACTCTGATGAGAACTGACTCCCTAGACAAAAAAGAAATTGTATTCTCTCCCTTACTTGTAAATAATGATAAAATACTTTAAAAGTGCTTTCACTAAAAAATTCCAGCCTCCATTTTCCTTAGACTCACAAGCACCATGTGCCTCTCAGACATTTCTTTGCAGTTCTTATTATTTATCCATATTATTTGGTAATCTAGAAAAAGAAATAAATCNGAACTGACTCCCTAGACAAAAAAGAAATTGTATTCTCTCCCTTACTTGTAAATAATGATAAAATACTTTAAAAGTGCTTTCACTAAAAAATTCCAGCCTCCATTTTCCTTAGACTCACAAGCACCATGTGCCTCTCAGACATTTCTTTGCAGTTCTTATTATTTATCCATATTATTTGGTAATCTAGAAAAAGAAATAAATCATCAAATAAATAGATCATATCTTTGCACTAGGAAGCAGGTTTGGGGATGCAAAAAAAAAATTGTAATACTTTGGTTACTAAAATAAGCACCTCCACTTGGACAAACAATACGTAAGTCAAAATAAACATTAATTAATGTTTTTCAGAATGTTAGTTGTAACTCTAATATTGTCACTTTCTATTCAATAAAATGTATTGCTAACTCATCAAATTTCCTTTTGTGCTAGTCACTATGTTGATACAGTTGCATCTTCTTCATCTGCAAATTTAAGTTGCTAATAAAAAGTGAGGTAGAAAATATAACTCATTTATCCTTGGGATAATCGTGTTTACTCAGTCCAAAGTGAATATTAATTATAATGATAGAGTACTTTATATTCCTCTCTTGATTGCCTCTTATCCTTCTCTCAACAGCCTTTCCATCCATTTCTTTCCTCATGAAGTTTCTTCTGGTTGGAAACTTATCAAATTTCATCAGGTAAGAAGTGCTAAGTGTGAACCTAACCTGTAACATATTTCAAAAGAACTCAGGTTTAGGAAATCCAGTGATGGTGTCAGCTTTGGACAAATATCTAGAATGTAAACTGGGAAAGATTCATCAGGACCCCCAATCATTTTAGAGCAGTGGTTCTAAAGTGTGGTCTCCAGACCAACATTCAGCAGCAGCAGCATCTGGGAAACCTGTTAGATGTGCAAACTCTCAGGCCCTTTCTTGCGCTTTTAACAAACCTGCGAGGTGATTCTGATGTACATGTGAGTTTGAGAACCACTGTCCAAGACAGGCTTCATGGACCAAAGGAACAGGAATCCTCTGGATTGATGGAATTTGATGGATTTGATATCTCTTCTTCCTTTCTTTCCTCCTTTGTCTTTTCCTCCTTCCTGCAGGTTTATCCATTCCTCATTTAGCAACCAAAATTGGCTTCACAGAATCATACTTCTTTACAAACACACCGTCTTTAGGACAATGTAAGTGCTATCTAATATGGGACTCCATCAAAACTAAGCATTCAGTAGATGTTATCAACTAATTAACTGATTTAAACCCTTGTTTAGCTTTGAGAAGGAAAGCTTCTGTAAGTTATAGAAGACACAGTTATAAACAGGTGCCTGTCTTCTAAGATGGTTGCCTTTAATACTTGGTATCCATGAGACATACTCTCTATAAGGGAAGTTATTATTTTTATGTGGGCTGAAAGCTTTGAATTGTTACCTCAAGAGTCATTTGCAAAGGATAGTGTTTTCAAAAGGAGCTCATGTTTCCTTGTATTTAAACTATGTTTGAGGTCTATATACTATCCATTATCTCCAATTCCAGTGGCCAGTCTAGATAGCTCTCCAGCAGCCATTTCATGTCCAGCCTTACTATAATTTGGTGTAACCCTGGGAATACTTGAGCCACCTGGTGGCTCAGATGGTAAAGCACCTGCTTATAATGCAGGTGACCTGGGTTCGATCCCTGGGTTGGGAAGATCCCCTGGAGAAGGGAATGGCAACCCACTCCAATATTCTTGCCTGGAGAATTCCATGGACACAGAAGCCTGGCAGGCTACAGTCCATGGGGTCACAAAGAGTCATCTATGACTGAGCCACTAGTTAGCATATAACTGGCAATACTTATGAATTATCTGCTAAATCTAAAGTGAACGTGCATGAGGATGCTGTCATTCTGAAATAACTGCTAAATGCTGCCCCTATAATACCTTTGCTGAAGATACGCCTCATTTGCAAATATATATGTGGTTTATTCCCTATGCCATGCATATTTCTTTAGCAAGTAGGCAGCAGAGTCTCTAAAACTCAGCTTCCTCATTTGTAAAATGGAAATAATATAATCTACTTGTTAGTATTATATGAAATAATGGAGGTAATTCAGGAGCACTTAGCACAGTGCCTGACTCAATAAATATTTAGCCATGATTAAAGATTATTTTATTAACAGAATTATAAATTCAAAATTTTCACGTAAAAAAATGTCACTTTAGACTTCATCCTATTAAAAACAAGCACACCAGGGAGAGATAAAGTGTATCTCCCTTGCCTGATTCTACAAGTGCATTGTATTTTCCATGCAGATTTGTTGTTATTGTCAGCTCCTTGCTTTCTATTCTTCTAGTCCCTTGGCCAGTGCTGGAATTTTGGCACCAGGTAGAATTAAAGACATGAGTTAAGTGTGGAAATCGTCATTCATAGCCCACCTGTATGGCTAGGAGATCATGGAATAGTGCTTGATATTAGTTTTGCCCTTTGGAGCAGAATACAAAACTTCATGTGCAGGCAGCAGCAGGTCAAAGGACCTAAAGAACGCCTTGAAAAGTGATTTACCTCCCAGCCTCTATTCAACTTACAAAGCAGAGCATGTATCCAATTTTTAAGGATTTCTGGAGAAGAGAATTTCCCTAACCTTTCATTAAATACTAATAGAAATAGATAAAAGTTACATATGATTATGAAATCTCATTTTGGCATAAGTTTAAATATTTCTTAGAGAGACTATAGAATACGCTAGCAAGATCCAGTTCCATCTATGAGAAATAGATGGCTTTGGCAAAAGAAAGGATGCAGAGATAGGAGAAGAGATTCTTAGAAGAGAGGTTATGTAAAGCATTAAGCTTATATACATGTCCAATAAACAAGAGACTTCTGAGTTTGAATTAGTGACATGGAGAAATGAGAAACATCTGGAATCGGTACTTATTTTTCTGGTCAGAAGCACAGTTTTGAGGTCCTTTGTTGAACTGTTGCCTTTGTAAAGACTTATTAAAAACAAATGCCTAAGGTGACTGAAAAGAGAATGTAGTTGAATTTGGAACACAAAGTCCTTAAAGGGAAGGCTTTCATTTTAAAGAGTTTTTACTTTCCATCAACTCAGCTTAATGCTGTCTCCTCAAACGAGTCCTTTTGTTTCATTTCAATACACACTTGAAGAGTCAAATCTTACAGACCATTTTAATTTGATAGCAAATTTTTGAAGAGAGAAAGGGGACTCATTTTCTTTATATGCTTAAGTTATATGATTTGTCCTTAACCAATCCCCTCCCGTCCACATGCACACAAATAATTGTCTAAGGAAAAGGGAATCTACTAGATGCTAGCCCTTATTTTATTATAGGCACAGCTGGGATTTACAATTGAGGTTGTTTCGCTCTTTGGTTTCTGAAGATTAGTTCTGTGGACAGATTAGTTGTGAGCCTTCTAGCCAGGATAGACCAAGGAGCACAGCAATGGGTTATGGGTTAACCCCCTTGGGTTCCCAGTTGACATTCTCACGTACCCTTGCTGGGCCTGGAACTAGTCATTCGCTATAAGAAAAGCAGGTGTTCCAGGCCAATGAGGTGATCTTGTGTTGAATTTAGAGGGGGCCACCTCTAAGTATTATTTCCTGCTGATGCCCTGCCATGCCTTTTATCACCCCTTCTGCCCGTATGAAGTGAGGGAGAGGGTGAGAGGAGGTATGGTGAAAAGGGACAGAGGAAATGTTTTGAGGTGACATAGATATTCCAGGAATACTCTCCTTCCTCATTGATTTGCTACTCTCCTCAAATACTTCACACAAAAAGGAAATGTTGGAAGGAGCCAGATCTCAGAGAGGCCGTAGGATGGAACTGTACATTTGGCAACACAAAATTCTGGTAGTGTGCTAAATTCCCAGCATGCTGCTGCTGAGCAAACCTCGTGCTGGTCTTTGTATTCAAGTTACAGTAATAAAGACGGTCCCCATGTCTCCTGTTTTTTTATACTCAAGTTATTAAATTCAGCAGTATGGACCCCTTACTTTACAGGAGGCAAGGCGGAGGGCAGATGACCACTTACCAAGACCATCATTCTCATAAAAGAATCAAAGAATTGCCATATGTGGATCAGACCACGGGCCTGGCTGTTTCTCTAGCTAAGTAGCCTGATTCTAAAATGACTACCCAGGACAGTTGGTTGGGAGATAGGGGAAGATAAGTTTGCTTTCTATGAGGCACTCCCAGAATCCCACAATATTTAGCTATTGTTAAATTCATATTCCCTTCAACTTATTATTTTCTAATGGGAACATCTCTTGTTCCAATGGATAGCTACCCACTGTGTGAGCTCATGGTTTTTTCATTTATGCAAAAGCTACCTTTGACTAATCTTTGGGGAAGGTCCATGCTGTGTTCACCCTGCCCTGTTCTTTATAGTTTTGTAAACATCAATCTTCTATGCCTTCAACCTTCACTTTTCAGACTGAAAGGGGCCACAAGCTCTCCATTACCACAGCAACTATGTAATTCCCACTTCTGGACCTGCTCTGGAGTTTATTGCCCAAAGTATTCCAAGCATAGAACAGAGTATATGCAGAAGTAGAATATAAATATTCACAGAGCCTTTAAAAATACCCTAGAAAAAAAGGTCTCTCTCTTTAGATCTATATGCATTTTGTATTACTAAAGTAAAATGTAAACCTATTCTATTATGTAAGACCAATTTGGATTTTTTTCATCATGGTACAGTGCATATAAAAATAACTTCTTTATGCCTAGAGAAGTAATGCCCCATCAGTGACCCAAAATGGCTACCAGGAACAGGTTTATGAGTCCCACTTCATTGCTGAGAATTGTTTAAATTGTAATTTTAAGATGATTTATTATTTTAATTTTAAAATATGGCTTACATTTTAATTTTAGTGTCCAGAGACAGTCTAAAAATTTGGAGGAAAAGAATTAAAGCCAATATGTGATTCTACCTTACCTAATGAGATAATTTTTTGAAAGACAGGCTGTGACTATAAAGGTGGCTTTATCTGCACTCCTTGAGCATCAGGCCTTTTTTGCATTACCTCGGTTGGGGTGGCTTCCACTTCCCCCACAGGTGCTCCCTAGCAGAAGGGAGTGGAATTTTGCTTCCCCTTCTGGGGCCTCCTGAGGGAAGGGCTGTAAGAAAGTGTCCTCCGGGGACTTGCGGGGTACCTACCAAACTGTTCCCACGTTTACCAGATTTACAGAACTTAAAGATTTTACAGAACTTTAGGTCACAAAAATGTTTTCTTTGGGAAACGCTAAGGGATTTGCTTTCCTTCTTCAACACAATGGCAGGAATACAGAGCTTTCTCATGATTTTTTAATAGGATACAGCTGCCCAAACTGCAGTGCCTTCTGCTAGAACTCTGCCTCATATTTCATTTGCAGATGCCAAGAACTAACTAACTCTCCCTCTCTCTCTCCCTCTCTCTGTTTATCATACCCAGTGAAAGCTCAGGAACATGAATGTATCTTTGTGAACATGGACCTATCAGTATGTATTCCCAGATGGAGCAAATGCCACTTTATTTCAGGCAGTTTGGTCTGGTCCGCTCCCACATTCTGTAAGAAAGTAGATGTCACTGGAGACCTCTGTCAGCTCCAGGCAGCTGGCAGCAAGTGAGTGTAGTCAGGAGCCAGAGCGAGTCCAGCTTGCGCCCTGTGGTCAGCAGTGGGGAGCAGAGTGGCCCACAGACTGGAGACCAAGGGGAGTCAGAACGAGCCAAGGGTCTGAGCAAGCCTGGCACCCAAGACCCGGGGGAATGGGCCATGGGAAGAGTATCCAAGATGAGGGCCCGCAGAGTCTGCAGGAACCAGAGGGACAAAGCAGGAAGAAGCACAAAGCAAGCTTACACGCCCACACTAAAGAAGGCATTCTAATCATTTCCTGCTTCAGGATTTCTCCTCCTTCCTGTCGTGTGGACAGAAAACCCAGTATAGGCGAGCACAAGGTGCCAGGATGGGGTTCAGAGGCACAAGGCACCAGATGTGTCTCCTAGTGACATCATGACAATGCAGAGAAGAGGTCTTTAAAATCACAACCAGAACATTAACATAGTTGGCCAAGGGAATTCATGTCAGCTGAAAATTCCTCTGTCTTCTAGCCTCACACGTGCCTATCTCATCTCTGTTTTTGATGTAGAAAGCGTTCAAAAATTTTTTGATCCTATAAAATTCAACATATGACCTCCTTCTGTGACAGAGGTTCTGTGGTCTCCGTAAGAGTAAGCATCACCGAGAATGTCCTTCCAGCCCTGAACTCATGTCTTCCATCTTTGCTTTGACCTCAGCATGCTGTCCTTTGGCCTAGTCCTTGGGGTTTCCTCTTCCCATCATGTGTAAAAACCTCCCTGTCTTCACAGTCCAGATCTGGGCACACTGTGGGCAGGAACCTCTCCAAAGCAAATTAATTACTCTGCCCTTCTTGTCTGGCATGTTGTGTAAGTATCATATGGAAAATAAGGCCTGGTCCTGATTTCATCTTTCGTTGGCCATATGCATGAGGCAAGTCCCTCCTTTTCCTGAGCTTCTCCTGCCTACTCCTGTGAGCTGTTGTAAGAATCAAGCAAACTAATGGAAGGGGAAGGATTATAAAATTTAAAGCACCTCAGAAGGCAGTCTTAGAATAAAATATAGATACTTGGCTCATATTGGGGTAGAGCTGAGCCTCCTCCAATCATTTTCTTGGCTGGTTTGTATAACCTCTGGTGAAATGATAATCATTGTCACTAAATGGCATAGGTTTCAGCACATCCTTTGCTTCTTCTGTGGCTTTCACAGGGCAGTCCCATCTGCTGTGAACTGATACTTCTGTGAAAGGCATGTAGTTAAAAAAAAAACTGAGACCTCTGATTAAATGAGACACCTTAGGAATAATTTTGGCTTCTTCAACCCAGGAAAGAATAACAACAGTGATTATTACAAAACCCAAAGTATAAACTGCCAATAGCCTAGCACTGTGGTTCTTATCATTTGAAATTTCCATTCATCCATGTTCTGTCTCTCATAGCCACCATCGTCGTGAACATCAAATTTAACTGAGGTCCTGTCAGTTTGATTAAATTTTAACACACATTTTTACCCATCAAATATGTGCCAAGCCCTATCTAAGTGTATAATGATGACAGACTCTTCCTTGAGAAACTCACATACAGTTAAGCACATACATAAAAAAATCAAGGTTTACTGTGATCTTTGCTATAGGGGAGATGTGTTCAAGTGCTACCGGAGTAGAGAAGTAGGAGCAACTCAACTAACTGTAGGAAAAGTTGCAAAGCAGTTAATGCACCATAGCTTCAGGGTTGCATGGAAATTGTCTGGAATGAGTACAGTGCAGTAGTTGAGTACAGGGGCTGTGGGGCCAGGCCAACTGATTCAGATCCTGACTCTGCCACTTCCCAACTCTGTAACTTAACTTAGGGACTTAATCTTTTGATGCCTCGGTTTCTTCACCTCTACAATAGGTATGATACTAATAGAGCCTAAATGAAGGGCTTTCATGGGCAGAAATGAGGTAAGGTATAGGGAGTACTCGGAGCAGATTCTGCCATATAGTTAATTACTCAATGAGTAATAGCCATTGTTATCATTATTATTTGTTCTTCACTAAGTGAACAAGCAGGAAAGAGATTCCTGAAGCTCTTAGAGACTTAGTCTCTTAATTTATGAGATTTATAAGATCATTATTATCATTATTAATAACAGTAAACATTTATATGCCATGTCCTAGATAGTTTATACATATAGCTTGACTTAATTTATATAATAAACCTGAGACTCAAAAACTTTATACTGAAGTATCAATGATACCATAAAGAATATGAAGTAAATGAAAAATAGGTTCACGAAGGGTGGATAAAAGAGAATTATATAAGGAGGAATATTTACAATCCAACATGAGGAGGCAAAAGTCAAAGGGACTTTTGATTGATGGGCTTAAGTCAAATGAGATCCCTTGCATGATTTTGTGTTTATTTTCATTTTAGTTTTGTAGTTTTTCTTGTTTCTTTCTATGGTCAGTGCCTCTAAGCAGGGCGTATCCTTTACAGTCTGCTTCCCTTCTTACCTCTCATCTCATGCCCAGCCCTGAAAACATTTGTGTACTGAAGTTTGTGACATGCAGATGAGGATCTGGAACTTGAGTTTGGCAGTTGCTTACATTTGTTGAATAATGTTTTCATGCCAGGCTCTGTGCTAGGTGCTTACAGACATATGACCCACATAATATCCTAAACGAGTCCATGGGTAAGGAAACTGAGTGTAAGAGAGGGTAAGCCTTTAAAGAGCAGGACCAGAAGCATTGAAGCAGGAAAGTGTAGGACTTGTTCTGAGACTCGTTTGGCTGGAAAGGAGGATCCCTGTAGGGACTGGTATGAGTTTAGGCGGAAGCAGTTGGATGACCATGAATGCTAGGCTCAGGAATTTGAACGTGGCTACAGGAAGCTAATAAATGATAGGCTTCCTTTTCTTTACAGCTTTATGAAAACTCACCCACAACAAATATATAGGCTGCCACATGGTTCACTCTGAAGTGAAAGGGGTGCCAGGAAGGCCTGAAGATGGTCAGGTCTCTTTGGAAAATGCCCCATTACAGGCAGAGATAGTCCTTCACCTCTTAAAAAAAACCTAAGGGAGGTGGGACCTTCCAATAAATATTCTCAGTTGAGTTTTCTTCATATATTTATATCATTTTTGAAAACTGACCACCCAACTTCCTTCCCTGGATTCCAGTCCTTGACCTCTGATGCTTAAGCTTTGTGCTGCCGAGTGCCCTCAAAATCAAGAACACACACCCTTTGATTCTAAGAAAATCTGCGTGTTGTTGTTCTAATTACCCTTCCTCTCTCATCCCTCTTCATTCCCAGGTTGTACCCCAACCACATTGATCCTACTGCACCAGATTTTCTGCAAAAAAAAATCTTCATCAGACCACATACTATGCCCTAACCTCTGTAGTGCTTTACAGTACTTCTAGGGTGTGATTTCTCACTGAGAATACGTTTTTTGTCTACACTAGACCATATGCTCACTTACCGTAGGGACTCTGTTCTCTCCTGATTCCTGTCTCTAACAAACACATGTGAACACACAGTCAATGTTCAACAACAATTTGTCAATGAATGAGTAAATGAGAGAACGTGTTCTAATGCCCTCGTCCTTATTCATTGTTGGACCCTGGTCTTCAACCTGCTAGGGAGCTTCCCTCTCTGATTGTCTACCTGTTCCTAGACCCCCACCACCAACTTGGCCATGAATTCCATGTCACTCTCCGTATTTAATGTACTCCCCACCCCATTTACAATCTGGCACATGTGCAGACTCGCTACCACCAAAAATGACAAGGAAACTTGTCTTCGCTCTCCTTTCTAGTGGTCATCCTTTGCCAAAACTCACTGTTACCTGTCAGAGTTCTGTTACCCACATACAGGTACGAGGCCTCCCAGTTCTCATTTCCCTCTTTTTTTTTTTCATTTCCCTCTTAAATCCAACAATTATGTTTCCATGGAATTGACTGGAAAAAGAGACAGGGAAAGGAACCCTAACAGCATCTTGATGTTATATGTAGTTGTTGGCAGCTCCTGAAATAGAGGGGATAGGTGTGTGTGCTTAAAGTATATGTATGTTTGTGATATAGCTACCCACAGCTGGGAATGGTCTGGTTAAGTCTCAAGAAATGAACAGCCTGGATATATCTGCCTGCCCATTGGAAAGGGACAGGCCCTAGATGGGCAGTCCTGACTGTAGGGGCTCAGGAATTCTACCCAGCAGACCAAACCTGATGGTCTAGTACTAGCAGTAATAATTTCAGCAGCCTAATTGCCTTTGCCTCTGTATACTCTGTTCTAATCACTGTGCTAAGTTCTTCACAGAGATTAATTCAATTATTTCTCACATCATTCCAATAATGTGGAAGCGCTTATTACTCCTGTTTTATAGGTAAAGAAGCTGAGGCATAGAGAAGTTAAGTAGCCTACACAGGATCACACAGCAAGTGATAGAGCCAGGATTTGAACCCAAACATTCCAACATCAGAACTCCATCCAGTATGAAACAGTTCAAAGCAGATGCCCCATGATCAGTGAGAGTTACAGTGTGTGGAAGCAAAGTACGCATGCACACAAGTGCAATTTGTTTTTACAATAAAACTCTCACAGCTGAGGAAGACGGAAAGCTCATTAGATCTTAAAGAATATGTAATGAGTAGAGAAAGGGTAGTTAAAATTACCTCACAAAAAGCTGTACTTCTCAGCATGTTTATAAATTTGTAAATGTATTCCATTATGCATATAGGGAGAACCATGGGCCTCGGGGCTGCCACAGTTGTCCTGCATGTGGGCATAGCCTGGAATTGTGCAGTGCATAGACTACTCATCCTTACGTGGTGGGCCCCCAAAGCAGGCTTCTTTATGCCTGTAAACAGGGGCCAAATGGAAGCCTATTATGAGGCTTGAGTTAGTGTGGCCTTAAAAAACTAAGTAAAAGAAAGTGTTGAAATGATAAACTGACTGTCACAGGACCATGGAAAGCAGACATCTATCCCAATGTGGCTGCAGACTCTCTGACACCACACTTTCCTATTCAGCCACTGTACCAGTGTTCCAGTGTCCCTTAACCTGCCACTGTGCTCCACACACACCCTCCCATACTACCCAGACTATAAAAATGATTGTCCTTCCTCCTCAGCCTCACTCCCATCTTTACCGACTACCTCCTTTTTGAAGACCTAAATGTGCATCCATCCATCATTCCTGCATTCATTCAGCCAATATTTTTGGAGCACCTACCATACCCTGGGTCCTGAAGTAGATGCAGAGTAACACAGATGGGGAAGGCATCCTCACCATCAAACTGCACCCAGTTTAGAACAGGAGTCAAACAAATAAAGAAAATTCTCTCCAGGAAGTTTTATAACCATCTCTTTATTCCCCAGCTAGAGGAATTCTCATGTTTTGGAAGCATTTACAGTGCATATCCTTATAGATTAAGCAACAATTTGAAACACTTAAAGCAGAACCAATACATTGTAGAGAAACAGAGAAAATATTGTGAAAGCTGTCAATCAATAAGTTTATGTCTGTATCTCTTCTGGGTTCATTTTGTGAGGAGGCAATGAAATGCTAAGTTAAAGCTCAATTGATTTTCTCCCAATACTTGCCAAATTCTTGATATCACATGCTACTGTTTCCAGGATTCAAGGAGTGAGCTGAGCAAAAGTAACTTATACCTCTTCCTAGCCTGGGAATGATTTCTATATTTTCATTAAATGTGTGAGGCTTGAACCAGACAGCTATACATAGTGTGAAAATAATTTCATCCCCAAAGACATAAAGTAACAAATTACCTACTGGAACAACCACAGGTGAAAAACTTAAAAAAAAACTATTTGTTATGAATATAAAATCCCAGCTGGCCATGCACGTTCCACTGAGACTTGAAGCCTTATCTTAGTAGACTATAGTAAGCTCCTTTAGAGCAGAAGCTACGTCTTATTTATTTGTCTAGCCCAGGCATTCAGCTCAGGACTCAGTAAGTATTTGTGCATATTTTATACTATTGATAAAAGCAGAAGTCTGTGTCATTCTCTGATGTCTTGTCAGGCTCCCTAATATTCTGGAGAGAGTGGCATTATAGCTTTTTTTTGTTTGGGCTTTGGGTTGGGGGGGCATTGGTGAGCATAAGGGAAATTGTTTTGCTTTATTTTTTTAATTGAAATATGGTTGGTTTACAACGTGTTAGTTTCAGGTGTACAGCAAAATGAGTCAGTCACACACACACATATGCACATATATATACATGTATATTCTTTTTCATATTATTTTCCATTATAGATTATTACAAGATAGTGAATATATTAGATTGGTCAAAAAATTCATTTGAGTTTTTTTGTGAAATATTATGGAAAAACCTGAATGAATCTTTTGGCCAACCCAATAGTTCCCTGTGCTGTATAGTCAAACCTTGTTGTTTATTTTATATATACAACAGTGTGTATCTGTTAATCCCAAACTCCTAATTTATCCCACTCCTACTGTTTTCCCCTTTGGTAACTGTAGACTTGTTTTTTTAGTGTCTATGAGTCTATTTCTGTTTTGTAATTAAGTTCATTTGTATCATATTTTTAGATTCCACATGTAAGTGATATCATATGATATTTGTATTTTCTCTGACTTCACTTAGGATGATAACCTCTAGATCCATCCATGTTTATTCCATTGTATATATGTATGCTACATCTTCTTTATTCATTCATCTGTCAATGTTTTATTTTTGAGATATGTCATAATCCAGTAGAGACCAGGATGAAATCAGTGACCTTGTCTTTCAAGATAGCTTAGATATTGACCACTGATTATTCCATTTGATGAGTAGGGCTATTAAATGATCTTATCTGCCCTGTGATCAGCACTCAAGAAAATAATTGTATCTCAGACTTTAGTACACATATTGTTGTTCAGTCACTAAGTCGTGTCCAACTTTTGCAATCCTGTGGATTGCAGCNACTGAACTGAACATATTTACAATATTGTTATTCCTGGAAAAACATTTGGCTTCCTTTTGCTGACTGTATTATAGAAGGCAGAGTGCATTCCTACCTCTCTGTAACATCAGTGGAAATGTTAGAGTAAATTAAGAAAGTGTATATGGTTTTGTTGATTCTTTCCACTTTAAACAAAATCCTGCAATAAAAATGTTAACACACCAGAGGTTTGCTGTCTGCAAGTGCGATTTGCTGTCTGCAAGTTGTGATGGATGGAAAGGGAGCTTTACTTAAGCTGCTTCTGGCTGACAGTCCACTTTGATGGAGAATTCTGAGATTGGGAGCCTTTAGGTACCATATAACAAGGTAGAGCTGTTAGAAGTGGTGATCATAAAGTAAATGTCTTATGAAAGAATAAATATCTGGCCCAAACCACTTCTAGACACATCTTTTGCTGGGAGGTTTGTGCCCTAAGATGGGAGCCAGCATAGGAAAGAGGCTAAGACCTCACCTGAGCTGCCCGTTTCATGTAAGCTCAATCAAGCTAAGAGCCAGAAAGAGATGAGCAGAGAACAGAGTCTGCTGAACATGGGACAAAGCCCTGGGGCCTAACAACTGTATATAGACAAGATCTGTAGTAGTTTGTACACTGAACTGACCAGAAANATGTAAGCTCAATCAAGCTAAGAGCCAGAAAGAGATGAGCAGAGAACAGAGTCTGCTGAACATGGGACAAAGCCCTGGGGCCTAACAACTGTATATAGACAAGATCTGTAGTAGTTTGTACACTGAACTGACCAGAAACAAGTAAGACTATATTTTTAGATTTGTAAGAATTGTATTGCCAAGAATGGTATCGTCAAAACAGGGAAAGAAATTACAAATCCACAAAACTTAAAACTGTTCAACTCTTATAGAGTACCAACAGAGGTAGCCAGATAAGTTGTGCATCACCCAACTGACAGCCAAGCTGAGAGTGCACGTCTTTCAGCCACTCTGGAAGATTCATACATATAATCTTTGACAGACTGTTTCTCTTCTTTAGTCTTTATTTCTTCTTTTAGGGACTGTGATTAGCCATTATATCTTGTCATTCTGACCTTGGTGCCCTATAGTATCTACTGGCTCTTTCTGTATTTAAATCTCTCTGTGCTTTGTTTTAATTATTCACATCAACTTACTTTTAGTCACACATATTTTCCGTGTGTCAGTTTTGGTTTTAGAACTTTTTTTTTTAACCATTACTCTATTCTCCATATGTACAGATTTGTGTGTTTGGTTTGTTCATTATTTTTTGTTTATTAGTTTTTATTTTTTTAATTTAATTTTATTATTTATTATTATTATTATTATTTTTTACTTTACAATACTGTATTGGTTTTGCCATACATAGACATGAATCCACCACAGGTGTATATGAGCTCCCNTATCTTCATATTCCAACATATTATTCACTGTCTCTTTTTTACTGTAATAACTTAACATGGGTTTCCCAGGCCAATGCAGGAGACGCCTTTTTGATCCCTTTGTCAGGAAGATCCCCTGGATAAGGAAATGGCAACCTGCTCCAGTATTCTTGCCTGGAGAATCCCATGGACAGATAAGCCAGGCAGACTGCAGTCCATGGGGTCACAGTCGGACATGACTTAGTAACTAAACCACCAACTTCTTAAGATAATGGCACTTATATACATTTTCAGAGGATTTTCATTTTACTAAGTATTGAATTACATACTGCCAGTAAATCCATTAGAAATTCTCATTCCAAACTTTTATGATTTGGCTATAAAGATTCAAAAAGAAACCAAGACATTATGGAGAAACCAGTGGCTACAGCTGCAGGATCTTAACATTTGTTTATGTCGTAAACTTCTTCCTCTGAGAAACCAAAATGGTTTAAAATTGTGGCATATTATGCTGGTCCTTGATGACTACCTTCAGGTGTGTGTTTGGAAGAGCAGCTGTGGTGGCCATACTCTGAGTTCCCTTCCCCACCTCACCCCAGCAACACATCCTTTGAACTCTACCCTGTTATCTACCAGGGCAGCTGGGGGATGCTGCATCAACTCCCTGCCAATGCCCTTCTAAAAGCACAGTGACAAAGGGGCCTTATTGATCTGAAACAAATTTTTCAATTTTAAAATTAGGCAAGTGATGGTAAAACAGAAGTATTTATTTAAAAAAAAGAGAGAGAGATATGTGTTAAAGATGTATGACAGATACTCAAGAGTTTTAGTTTTTTAGTTCCTGCTTACACAGTATTGTTTTCCTATTTTTTGATCCATCATAAGGATTAAATATGATTTTCAGAGAGTCATGGTTAAATGCCTCCTACAAGCCAACTCTTCCTAAAAGTAAAGAATACTCAGAAATATAGAACTGATATTGGATTGATTTTTGTTCTCTTTTCATTTTTCTTGATCCTGCAGTGCTGGTGTTGGAGAAGGCAATGGCAACCCACTGCAGTGTTCTTACCTTGAGAATCCCAGGGTCAGCAGAGCCTGGTGGGCTGCCATCTATGGGGTGGCACAGAGTTGGACATGACTGAAATAAGTTAGGAGCAGCAGCAGGCTTCTCTGTCTATGGGATTTCCCAGGCAAGAATACTGGAGTTGGTTGCCATTTCCTTCTCCAGGAGATCTTTCTGACCCAGGAATGGAACCCAGGTCTCCTGTATTGCAGGCGGATTCTTTATGTCTTCCTGCAAAATCAGTTACAGTAAGACAGAAACAAAGCAAACTGGCATGTGGTACATGAAAGAGATCAGGTCTATTGGGGTTCATTCTTGCAGAATTATATAAAACTGATCTTTATACCTGCTTCTCCTTCTTATTAAGTATGGATAGTAACTCATTCATTTTTTCCACTTACTTACTTAATTCATACCTTCATTCAAAGTACTAACTAGGAATCAGTTGTTTGCTAGAACATGAAAAAAAAAAATAGAAAAGAGTGACAATCCTTGCCATTTCTTTGGGGAGACAATTTCTACAATCATGAAACAATTTAAGATTTATTTAAAATATGTAAAATTTAATTGTGAAAATAATAATAGATGACACTTATGTAGTGTTTACTGTGTGCCTGAAACTCTTTGGGTTTTATAGATGTTAATCCTCCCAACAACCTTGCCAAGTAGCTTCTGTTGTGATTTCATTTTACATGTGTTGAAACTGAGGCCTAGAGNTTGTGAAAATAATAATAGATGACACTTATGTAGTGTTTACTGTGTGCCTGAAACTCTTTGGGTTTTATAGATGTTAATCCTCCCAACAACCTTGCCAAGTAGCTTCTGTTGTGATTTCATTTTACATGTGTTGAAACTGAGGCCTAGAGGAGGATTTGAATCCGCAATTTAATCTGGTTCCAGAGTTCAGGCTCATTGGCCACTGCCTACCATGCATATTTTTTTCTTTGAAATAGGAACAACAATCATTTTTGAAACACTTTCCTGAATCAACAGAAAGGCATTGATTATATTTTAAAATTCAGCCTAAAGGATGTATCAATAAATATGTTATTCACAAATGTTTATCTTTTAAGCTTCTAGATTAGACTGTTTTCTGATTTGATTGTGATTAACATTTGTGGAAAAAAAATGATAGAATACAAAATACTCAGGATCTATATAAAATTTATACAAATCAAGTCATTGCAGTTTTACTTATTTCTTTTTGCCTCTGTTCTTATAGTTCATGACTGTAAAAGTATAAATCATATTTTTATTTAGGGAGAACCATGCTCATACATTTTATGTAGAATGAAACTGTTGCAGCCTGAGGTCACTCTGGAAAGCCAAGAGCGGAAGATATGAGCAGAACCTCAGTGATGGTCTAAGGTTCAGGCTATGAAGAAGTGGTATTGGAATTTTTAGAAAGCAAGAATAGCAGGAAAAAAGCCAGGATTTGGACATGAATATAGATATCATGATAGGAGGAATGACTTGTCTTATGCAATAGTGTGAGAAAACTTTTATAAGCGGCCTTGAGCACCAGGCTGAAAAGTTCAAACAAAACCCCACAGACAAGTATAAAAGCAAAGAATTGACTCATTCATGCATTCATATAATTACAGCACTGGAAGGGACCTTGGATAGCATCCATTCCAACTCCTTCTTTTATGATCATAGAGTCTAAAGACCCAGAGGCCACTTCCAGTGTCGTTTACCGAGTGGCAGAACCAGAACAGTGCGCAGCTGTCCTGACTCCTCATTTAAGGTCATTTCCAATGGCCACTCTGGGAAGCTCACCCAGAAGAGGCATTTGGTTCAACTCAAGGGAGAAAAAGAGGCTGGGAGACCTGTGAGGCATTATTGCAAAATTCAGGTAAAACACAAGAGACTTAGTGGAGATGGTAAGCTTCTTGAGAAAGAATTGAGGCAATTTGATTGAGTAACATTAATAAAGAGATGGAAAGCACCAAAGTGCCTCCACATTGGCATGGCTTTGACAGAAATGGGGAATTTGGACAGAGGTGTCACTTGGGCATAGAGGTCATCAGTTCGGATTTAGTGCCCATGAGAGTGAGGTGACATATTACACCCAGTTCATGTGGGATCTTCTGTAACGTGAGGATCAGATTCCAGGGCCCTCTGCGATTTCTCCATTAAGCACTTACCACCATCGTTAGCGTGCGAGCAAGTCCTTGCCAAGTCTGTGAGATGACACTGAACTCCGTTTTGCTTTGATAACCATTGTCTGCCCTATTACCCTAGGTATTGCTGGTGGTTTCTTCTAATGCCAGCCTCCTGTGTTTTCATCTCCCCTAGAGGCTGAACAGCAGAGTGTCAAAGAGGGTCAGCTCTGAAAGCAAATGGACTGAGATTGAANGAGGTCATCAGTTCGAATTTAGTGCCCGTGAGAGTGAGGTGATATATTACACCCAGTTCATGTGGGATCTTCTGTAACATGATGATCAGATTCCAGGGCCCTCTGCGGTTTCTCCATTAAGCACTTACCACCATTGTTAGCATGCGAGCAAGTCCTTGCCAAGTCTGTGAGATGACACTGAACTCCGTTTTGCTTTGATAACCACTGTCTGCCCTACCCTAGGTGGTGTTGGTGGTTTCTTCTAATGCCAGCCTCCTGTGTTTTCACCTCCCCTAGAGGCTGAACAGCAGAGTGTCAAAGAGGGTCAGCTCTGAAAGCAAATGGACTGAGATTGAACCCTGCCCTATAACTCTTTCCTCATGTGATTTGGCCAAACTTCTTAACTTCTTGGTAACTCTTTCTCCTCATCCCTAAAATGACACCGTGATCAGTACTTACCTTCTAGCACTGTGAGTATTAAATGAAATAATACATGTAAAGCACAGCACACACTCAATAAACAGCAGCTCTGACTGTGGCAATTCCATGATTCCTCTCTGCTTTATTACAGTTCTGGAGGGTTTTTTTTTTCTACAACAGCCTGGAGCACTAGACCATTTCCTTCCTATCAGGTACCCATTCCCTGCAGCTGCTGTTGTAACCTTACCGTGTTCCATTCATTACAGGAGTCCCCCTCTGCTTCTCCAGCAAAGGTCACCCTAGGCCCCCTGGATCCTTAGGACATCTGAGTCCCCCACCCAGTGAACCACCTTTCCCCCTCACAAATAGGCAACTCAGGTTTGTTCTGGGAAGGGGAATGACCCCTCTCTCCATAGTCATGCAATCTCACAATGTAAAATTGTGATTAGGCCATCCAGCTTTCACCAAAGGGCTCTCATATTTGGCAGATCACCCTATGTTGGAGTTCATCTAGCTAAAGGTTCAAAAGTAAATTCTTTGCCTCTGAAGCAGGACTGAAAAGGAATTGAAAGCAGAGAGGCCCCTAAACTGAGATTCAAATCCAGGCTTCACATTTACTAGCTATGTGACTTTGGATCTTGTGGTACGTCTGAGTCTTGGTTTCCTCACTTGTAAAAATAGGAGTATTAATACTGATTTTCCTGTGGGAAGGATGTGCACGTGTAGTACCTGACACATAGTAAATCCTCGACAAACTCTGACTCTTGCTATTCTTCTTTTTCTTATTATCATCATCATTACTGCCATGATTCCATCATCCCCCAGTTATGAGTATACCCAATATTTAAAAATGGGAACATCTTTCAGCAAAGTGAGATCTCGTTTTTGGCTTTAATAACTCAGCGAATGTGTGGCTGGTGATGACAGGCAACATCCAACATCAGAAGCCACCAGAGTAGCTGCTAAGTCACTTCAGTCATGTCCGACTCTGTGCGACCCCATAGACAGCAGCCCACCAGGCTCCCCTGTCCCTGGGATTCTCCAGGCAAGAACACTGGAGTGGGTTGCCATTTCCTTCTCCAGTGCATGAAAGAGAGTGGCAGCCAGACCGTAATCTCATCATTTTGATTTCATCTTCAGTGTTGGCTCCTTAAGCTAGAGGCGCCAATGCCGGGACCAAGAATTTCAGGCCTCTTTGTAAGACCAGAGAATTTTAAGGCCATGAGGTGCTGAGCTAAAGCACAAAGAGGAGTTTGAGAAGACTAACAGCTACTCTAAGGTCTCAAGTCAATATGGTGATACTACTGCCTGCTTTATTTTTCTATAGTCTTTGTAAAGATATCATAGATCACACAGTAGTTTTAGGCCTTTTCAAGAGCTCCTTGAGGTGCATAAACAAGCTAGAGATGATTTATAGCTTTTTGGTTTCACCTGCCATTGAATTTTAGAAGTAGAGTGAGGTGACCTCTCTAGATAAACAAATGAGGTGGCAGTGACACCCCTAAATCCCTAACTGGCCCTGTGCAAGTGACACTTTTCCCAGTGTATGAAGATAACCAGTCTGAACTGCAGTAGCATTCTTATTCCTCCTCTGTACAGTCAACAGAGAAAAGCTAGGCTTAGGTTTGCAGCAGAATGGCAATNGGCAGTGACACCCCTAAATCCCTAACTGGCCCTGTGCAAGTGACACTTTTCCCAGTGTATGAAGATAACCAGTCTGAACTGCAGTAGCATTCTTATTCCTCCTCTGTACAGTCAACAGAGAAAAGCTAGGCTTAGGTTTGCAGCAGAATGGCAATTAACTCCCCGGGTCCCCACTAGTCAAGGGTTGTCTGGGTTAGAATTCTAGCAGACTATTCTTCATGCAGAGCACCTTTTGTTTCTATTATGTTCTCTGGCATTTTTACCATCTGTATTACTCTGTTTTCATCTAATTTAATCTTAGACATTTTAAAAGATGAAATTACATTAGGCCCTCACAAAACTAAGCACTGGGCAAAATTTAAAATAAAGATGGTCTACAGGTTTCTACTCGGTTATGTAACAAAACAATATAAATGATAAATACAGTGGGCAGACAAGCTGCCCTCTGATGAAATATTTTCTGGATTCTGTGAGAATAGAACCCAGACAAGTATTCTAGTTCAACTCTCTTTAAGTCAAATTTCAATTGAGAGCCTCAGACCTTCTAAAGCTACTATTGCCCCAGCGTGCCCCAACCCTCCCGACCCCGATCTGTCACATCCCTGCCTGTCACAATTCTCACTTGTTTGGGCTCTGACTAAGCTAAGCTGTAAGGAACTAAATGGAAGGGTATAAAGAAATTCACAGGCTCTACTGAAATGCTAGAGAGCGAGACTCAGAATCCAGATAAGGAACAAAGGGAGCGCACAGCCCAGCTCTCACATCACGTAAGCAGCTTGGCTCTACCGCTGCCATCACTAGGGACTATACGCCATGGCTGGCACCACTGCCATTGATCAGAAGGAGCCCCAAACTTTCCAGGCTTCTCTGTGCACTCACTCCAGTATTAAAGCNTGCCTGTCACAATTCTCACTTGTTTGGGCTCTGACTAAGCTAAGCTGTAAGGAACTAAATGGAAGGGTATAAAGAAATTCACAGGCTCTACTGAAACGCTAGAGAGCGAGACTCAGAATCCAGATAAGGAACAAAGGGAGCGCACAGCCCAGCTCTCACATCACGTAAGCAGCTTGGCTCTACCGCTGCCATCACTAGGGACTATACGCCATGGCTGGCACCACTGCCATTGATCAGAAGGAGCCCCAAACTTTCCAGGCTTCTCTGTGCACTCACTCCAGTATTAAAGGCCCCCACCGTGAGGACACCCAATTGGCCTCCTACCAAACACACAGTAATGATGTCCTCAAACACAGAAAAGAGATTCAGAGGATGGGCAGCCAAAAAACGATGTTCCCTTTCTCTTTTGTCCTCCTCTACCTGCTCCCATTCTACCTTAAATTTAGTATAAAGTTTCTTTTTTTTCTTAAAATCTTTTTTTTTTTAATCCTTATTTTTCCTTTTTCACAGATAGGAAACACAAGCACCTTAATTCGGACTTCCATAACAAAATGCCATAAACTGGATGGGTTAAACAAGAAGCATTTATTTCTCACAATTTTGGAGGCTGGCAAGTCTAGGATCAAGGTGCCAGAAGATTTGCTATCTAGTGAGGACACACTTTCTAGTTTATAGATGTCCACTTTCTTGCTGTATCCTCACAAGGCAGAGAGAGCTCTGGTTCCTTCATCTTCTTATAAGGGCACTGATTCCAAGGGGCTCCACCCTCATGACCTCATCTAAACTTAAACACCTCCCAAAGGATCTACCCCCAAATAGCATCACATTGGGGATTAGTGCTTCATATATGGTTTTTGGTTTGGTTGTTATGGATTTTAGGAGAACATAAACATTCAGTTCACAGTACTAAGCCCCAGAGAGGTTAAGTGACTGTAGAAGTTCATGAAAAGTGAAAGTGAAAGTCATTCAGTTGAGTCTGACTCTTTGTGACCCAATGGACTGTAGCCTGCCAGGCTCCTCTGTCCATGGAATTCTCCAGGCAAGAATACTGGAGTGGGTAGCCGTTCCCTTCTCCAGGGGATATTCCCAACCCAGGAATCAAACCAAGATCTCCTGCATTGCAGATGGATTCTTTGCCATCTGAGGCACCAGGAAAGCCCAAAAGTACTGGAGTGGCTAACATATCCCTTCTTCAAGGGATCTTCCTGACCCAAGAATCAAACTGGGATCTCCTGTGTTGCATATGGATTTTTCACCAGCTGAGCCATCAGGGACAGAACAGTACCTATCACTTCTAGATTGTTGCTACATGTATGAATTTTAAAACACTACTTTGCTTTGTCTTTTATTGTTGCTTTAAAAAAGATATTCTGTTTAGTTTTGCCAGTGGAACCTTTGAAAATTTTTCTAGTGAAATTTATGGGACATCTCAATTTCTTAGGTAAACAAAAGCAGAGCTGCTTGGGTTGAAGAATAAAAGAGCACAGAAGACAATCTGCTCAGAACCCAGATAGGGAACCCAGGAAGCTCACAACCTAACTGGCGCATCACATAAGCAGTTTGGCTCTATCACTACCATCACTAGGGACTACACACCACGGCTGGTACCACTGCCACTGATCAGAAGGAGCCCCAAACTTTCCAGGCTTCTCTATGTCACTCACTCCAACATTAAAGCCCCCAGTGGGGACAATCCTTATTTCAAACACACAAAGCACATAGAGGTATGAAAACTGCTGTTGCTTCACTCAGTAAGAGAGGTCGGCCACCCCTAGTCCATTTCCTGTCACTGCCCCTCCAGCCCTGGACTCAGGGACAGGAAATAGCTCTGAGTTTAAATAGAGAAGTAACTGTTCATACCCAAATTTGTCCATGGCTGTGGTCCAGCATTTCTCAAAACATGTTCCATAGAACGCTTGTTCATCAAGATATTAATAAAAAAATAACTGAGAAGAATAAAAATGTTTTATTAGATCTCTCACCTTGGCCAAGTTTATGAAAAACAATAGTTTTATAAAAATTAAACAATTGCTTACCTATGAGGAAGGACTATCAGTGTTGTGACACTCCAAATAAGAGGTATAGTGTCTAGAATTTTCCAAACATTTGATCACAACCTATTGCATTTCTTACAGCCAGTCTCAGAATTTTTTGGTTTAATTGTACTTTTTAATGCCTACTAACCATTTGGCTATTTTTAGAAGCAGGATGAGTTGGTTCTTATGCAGCCATTTTTCTTACAAGAATTCTTATAAAACTCGTAAATCCCAGAGGAATTGCTAAATTCACTCAGGAAAGTGAATTTATTTATTGCGCCCTTATGTCTGAAGGACCTGGTTTAGGTAGGAGCATTTCTCTATAAGGTAAGGGTATAGACAGTAGCTCAGAAACACTCAGAAAATCTCAGGCCTGGATACTTTCAAGATAGTAACAACAGTATTACAACTTGCTAATTAAAGAAGCCTGTAAAGTGCAGTTATGAAATGCAGTGAGGTGAAGGGAAATTTGCTTTCAGATTCACTCTTCTTAAATCCTGGTGATTATCCTTCAAAGGACATGGAGGTGTCTGTAAAGGTCTAATTCAAATGCAAGAAAGGACCAAAATTCTAGAAAAGAAATGCTTTAGCCAGGTGGAAGGCATTGAACTGCCCAGGGCAATCTATTACATCCATGAGTTATCATTTGACCCTGTTGAAGTCAAATGTGTAGCCTGATTTATCAGTGTCTACAGTCCCCTATTGCCTTTTGCTTCAGATGAAACCTGCTCAGCCTGGTATCTAATCCTTCCTCAGCCACATCTTTATCTCAGCCATTCATTTTTTTACCTTAGATAAATCACTTACTTAATGCAAGCCTCAATGCTTTTTTTTTTTTTTTAATATAAAATTGGAATAATCCTAACTGCTCTGCCAACTATCAATTCTGAGGTTGTACTGAGAATCAGTCATGTTGATTGGGACCAACACTAGCCTATCCTGAGCCTTTGTGCTAATTAGAAAAAAAAGTGCCCTTTCTGGAAGCATGCAGCCTTCTGGCTCAGGCTCAGCTAGTGGCATAGACTAGATTTCAGTCCCACATACCTTGGAAATCTTGTACCACCCACCTAATTGCATATCTATTATCAATGGATATAAAAGAATTATATAAACTGATAAATGCTTTCATCAGGCAGTTTTATAGAGTGGTCAGTGGCGGGACCCAGAGATCTGGGTTGATTACTGGCTATGCCACAATAGCTGTGTGACTTAGGCAAACTCAGGGACTTTTTTGAGCTCCAGTGTCCTTTTGGGAATGACAGCATCTAAGAGTTGAAGACTGAGATCATGCTTGAAAAGTATCCGGAATATGTAGTAAGCACTTAATAAATGCGAGTTATTACTATTATTATTTCTTAAAGCTTTGAAAAATGGACTTTGGGACATTTTTATTCCAACATAGATCCTACATTCTAGCCAAATCTTCTCCTTCTTCTTGACATAACAACATACACCAGACAGTTTGCACCCTTCTCTGTGCTGCTTCTTAATGGGAAGCAAGTCACTCTGCCAGTCTATAGCTCTCTTTTATCATTCCCTTGGTATTTTCCCAATCACATACATTATTCTTCAATATTACTAGACAGTAGCAAATAACTTATAATACTAAATTTGAAAAAGCAAGGTATAAAATTGTATTTTCATGACCTCAATTTTGTTAAATTGAAAAATATATATATACACACGCAGTCCATGCTTCACAGCTTAATATACATAAATTTCAGTTACCATGGGCTAGGTAAATAGCAGTGACCTTTCAACAACTCAGTTCAAATTTCAGTTACTCGAGCATATTAATTGTGAGTAATTCTTTAAAAATTTACTGCTAGCACTTTAGTCCACAAATCATGGTGTAAATGACAGATACATTTCATGGTCAGCAGCCAGTCGTCTCACTGCTTTCCATGTCTGTCCATCACTGGCCACTGTGCTTCTGTTATTCAGTTCATGTCCAGATAGCAAAGTATATGGTTGCTTTGCCTCCTTGTCTCCCAGCAACAAACTCACACAGCATTTTTAAAAAACTGAATAATTGAAGAGGAAGTTGGTTAAGAGTGATGCAAGTGCCCACATAAATGAAAAGTGATAGCAGTAAAATTTGAATCAATGTAACCGGAGTTATAGGAAAACTGTCTAACCATGGGATGTTGACCCTGCTGCTGTTTTAGAGACTCTAGATATGGCCACAGCCAGAGCACCTTAGGGAATGTAAAACTGACAAAAGTGAAGACGTTGGAGAAGAAAGATGGAAATGTCCCAGAGAAAAGGATGACGGCAAAAAAAAAAAAAAAAGACAAAGTAAAATACGATAACAATAACAACACTTTACAAGAATAACTCCAAGGGATATTTTCCATCATTGAAAGTTCAAAGGATAAAATGTTGGAAGCTGATCTAAGCTTAGAAGGGAGTATGACAGTTTGCCAAGGGATAGAAAAGCTGATTGATCTGTATCATAGCTTTACAATGAAAAATAGGCAAGCATTATTCAAACTGCAAAGAAATAAAACAATGTAATTCTCAGTGTTTCTAATATTTTAAATTACAGAGTATTAAATATTTTAAATTTCTATTTTCTATTTTCCTGTACATTTTTAACCAGCAGTAAGAGAGTTTTCAATGTTTTGACCCAAAATGCTAAAAGTCACAGAACACTTGGATTTTTCCCATTGATGATTAAAATGACCTTGCATGATTTTAGCTTGCATAGTCACTTTTATGGTCAAATACTTACATGAAAAAGCTATCTGTACTTATATCTCTGTATTTAAAAAAAGACTAGATGAAATTATACTGAAAACTAAACATTGGTATTAGAACTATAACTGATATAATTTTCTCCTTTGAAATTTTCAGTATATTCAAATTGTTCTTTAATTAGCATATATTACTTATAATCAGAGAAGAAATTGTTATTTACCAAAAGATTGGTATAAGCCGCCCTTTGTTGGCCCTCTCTGCTCCTGGCTCAGGACCTCTCAATCAAAATATACATAAGAAACCTTGTTGCTGATTAGTTCTTTAAAGGCCTTTGGGTTATTGTCTGATTTTTTAGTGATCTCAACAAGATAGACATTTCTAATGTACAGAGACAGTATATAGGAGGTGTTACCTTTTCTTTTCCTAGAACCCTGAATAGTGTTCTGAATACATAATAGGTGCTCAATAATATTTCTAGCCCAGCTCTCAAAACCTGTCAGCAGTTGCTGGCGGAAAATTAACCCCAAAGCAGCAAGAAACAATTAAATGATATTTAAACACATTAAGAAATTTCATATAAAAGTTGTTAGCTATTGTCATTTAATTAAGAATTAAATTTTTTCTTCTACAAACAATACAATCGTTGAGAAGGACCCTGTATCCTGATGGCTACATTTTTGGTTTCCATAGTTACTTTAATTCAGTCTCGGAGTCTTGCCACGTTTCTTTGGATTGCAAGAAATGGAGTTAAATTCTTTATCCACATATACATAGAGAAACAAAAATTATGATTGTTACAGAAACCACAACTTCTATTTCTTAAATATCATACATTAAAAACTAACAAACTATCTCACAAATGACTTTTTAAATGTATGTCCTTTGTTAAAAATAGATGAAGTGCAATGAAAGACAAAATTTCTGTCTTCCTGGTTGAGACACCTGATTTCTTTTTGCAGATTTCATTCTCCAAGTCAGTTCAGGCATGGGAGCTGAGGGATGTAGGCAGAAGTGGCAGGTGTATAATGCCACTTCTGTCGCTCGATTTAGTACACAATGCATCTCGTAGTTTCTACTTGAACCTCCTTTTCGTTTTCCATGGTATCCTGATAAACTGCATTTCACTACCTCGCCCTCAACTTAGAGGAACATCACTGAGGCCTGTGTCATCACATTCTGCCTCCAGAAGGAGGTGAATTGGACAGAGGAAGAACAGGCAGAGGGGCCCTCATGTGCTGCCAGAAAAGCAATCCAGATTTTCCCTTCTGACAAAGAGGTTTTTGTAGTATAGTTTCTAACCCAGCCAAAGAAACTCTATCTTCCATCGGAGACTTTATCATTTACCTTTTCCTAAAGAATGGGAACAAGTGAAAGCAAAGGCAAACAAATTCTGGAATTTTTAGCTCCCCCTACCCCCAACCTTTTTAATGAATAGCAGCCCCCTTCTCCCAGGCTTACTAAATCGTACCTGTCACAATATGGAAATAAATGACTGTTTGCAGAGTTGTGTCCATACCAGCCGGTATTTGGCTGCTGCATGTAAATTCCAGTACATCTCAAGGGTCTTTCTTCAGGTCCCTGCCTCGGCCTTGGGAGGCAGCACACAAATGTATCAGACAGAGTGAACTCCTGCTTTCCAGTGGCAAATCCAGTTGATTCTGTCTGCCCTGCTGGAGTTTGTGAGTTTCATTCCTAGAGAGAATAATCTACATAAACCCTGACTCCCACTCCTGGATGCCAGAATACTTGTTTGATATTTTAAGTAAAAAACTGAAGATGACAATTTGAAATGTGTTTAACACATATTTATGAAGCCCACTTTTGCACCTTTATGAAATTTCCATTCCTCTGTCCCAGGAATAGAATCCCCATACTTTCTGAACCAAAGATAGGTCCAAAGAGTTTGGCATTCACACATGTACATTTGGGGACAGCAACACAGGGTGTGCAAAGTGGAAATACCAGACTGCATAATTGATGGAGCCTAGATGAACTCAGGATATTTCCTACACCTCTTCCAGGGACTTAATAAGAACAAGTGAGTACATGATGTAACCCTCTTCCACAGTAGGAACCCAACTCACCATTACACTTGGAAATGGGAAATTAGGGTGGAGAAGGTCTTTGTGTTTTAGAGGTGGCAGGACTTGAATCAGAGCTGGTAAGCAAAAACTGCTTTGAATTTTCATTTCTTCAACTGAAGAAGGTACTGTAAGAAAAACTGCCAGAACATGTATGGAAGAGAAAGAGCTGAGTGACGCCCCATTGGGTTGACTCTGGATAATCTAGTCTCAACAGAAGAGAGAGTCTGGAACTGTTAGAAGTGGAAAGAGGGAGTTTTGGGGTGTTCTTGCAGCCTTAGTATCCTCATCCTCATATTATCCCTGGAGCCCATGTGGACCAGTGAACCAAGATTCTTAAAATAGACAGCATTAGATAGATGCCTATAAAATATGACTTGAGAATTTGTGATAGACCTATCTTGCCAAAGCTATATCAGTCCCCTCACTCTGAGAGCCTGAAATTCTACCTTCTAGAGTCCAAGTTTTAGGCTCAAGGATCATTACCAGAAGATCCTTTTGAACTCAAATTTGTTGCTGAGAACATAATGTATATTATTATCTCCCATTTCTCCAGATTAGCTTATGAACATTTGAACTTCCCTTTTACAGAGACTGGGGAAAAAAGCACTATGGAATAATGGGACAGGAGACTGGTAAATTTTTATTATATTAGAAAGGATGATCTTACATTTAGGTCTTTAATCCATTTTGAGTTTATTTTTGTGTGTGGTGTTAGAAAGTGATCTAGTTTCATTTTTTTACAAGTGGTTGACCAGTTTTCCCAGCACCACTTGTTAAAGAGATTGTCTTTACTCCATTGTATAGTCTTGCCTCCTTTGTCGAAGATAAGGTGTCCATAGGTGTGTGGATTTATCTCTGGGCTTTCTATTTTGTTCCACTGATCTATATTTCTGTCTTTGTGCCAGTACCATACTGTCTTNAGTTTTCCCAGCACCACTTGTTAAAGAGATTGTCTTTACTCTATTGTATAGTCTTGCCTCCTTTGTCGAAGATAAGGTGTCCATAGGTGTGTGGATTTATCTCTGGGCTTTCTATTTTGTTCCATTGATCTATATTTCTGTCTTTGTGCATGGCATTCTTTTATTTAGTGTTTTCTAAAACTCAAGCACAGTATTTCAGAAGATTTGGGCATAAAGGAGAAATTTACCTCGCTTTAGCTTATCTTATTGAAAAAAACAACTGCTTTTCAGTTTAATGAATTTAAAACTTTATTTATTTAAAAATATTACTGATTGTGGATGCCTAAATATCTGGCAAATCTGCCCGGTCAGTCAAAGAACAGTAAGGAATTAGGTAGAAAAGGCTTTGGCCTCATTAATTTCATTGCTGGAAGACACCTCTCACTGTGGTCGAGAAAGTCAAACTGTGATCATGTAGACATCTTTTCCTAGAAGGATAAATCAGAATCTGAAGCATCTTTTGAGGAGTTAACAACACTAAATCACCAAATAAATAGCTTACCTATATGAGATCTTATGACCACGTTTATAAAATTTGTGCAGATGTTTCCAAAATCTAAAGATATAAATTACTCATTACTGTAAAATAATAGAGACGGAGAAAGTAATGCACTTAAATACTTAACATCAGCATCTATTTTATCTTTTGACTTTAAAGTAATGAATCTGTATCCTGATGACTGCTTTATTGTCTACAAAAGAAGATCTATTGTATTTTTCCATATAGAATAAATATGCAGAAGTATATAATATTTAGAATCAGTGTGTTAAATTTTATTTTATTTATTTATTTTTTTAAATTTTACTTTACTCTATTGGCTTTGCCATACATCGACATGAATCCACCACAGGTGTACACAAGCTCCCAATCCTGAATCCCCTTCCCACCTCCCACCCCACAACGTCTCTCTGGATCATCCCCGTGCACCAGCCCCAAGCATCCTGCATCCTGCATCGAAAATAGACCGGCGCCTCATTTCTTACATGATAGTATACATGCTTCAATGCCATTCTCCCAAATCATCCCACCCTCTCCCTCTCCCTCAGAGGCCAAAAGTCCGTTCTATATGTCTGTGTCTCTTTTGTTGTCTCACATACAGGGTCATCATTACTATCTTTCTAAATTCCATATATATGTGTCAGTATACTGTATTGGTGTTTTTCTTTCTGGCTTACTTCACTCTGTA
>SJYV01041336.1:340123-355464 GCA_006410875.1 Neotragus pygmaeus | reverse complement strand
TTTCTTACATGATAGTATACATGCTTCAATGCCATTCTCCCAAATCATCCCACCCTCTCCCTCTCCCTCAGAGGCCAAAAGTCCGTTCTATATGTCTGTGTCTCTTTTGTTGTCTCACATACAGGGTCATCATTACTATCTTTCTAAATTCCATATATATGTGTCAGTATACTGTATTGGTGTTTTTCTTTCTGGCTTACTTCACTCTGTATAATAGGCTCCAGTTTCATCCATCTCATTAGAACTGATTCAAATGTATTCTTTTTAACAGTTGAGTAATACTCCATTGTGTATATGTATCACTCCTTTCTTATCCATTCATCTGCTGATGGACATCTAGGTTGTTTCCATGTCCTGGCTATTATAAACAGTGCTGCAATGAACATTGGGGTACATGTGTCTCTTTCAATTCTGGTTTCCTTGGTGTATATGCCCAGCAGTGGGATTGCTGGGTCATAATCAGATTAAGGTTTATAAAACATTTTAGATATACATTCTCAATAAAAAAACATGATTTATATGTATATAAATATATAATTTATATATTGCTGTTGTTCAGTCACCCAGTCATGTCCCACTCTTTGTGAACCCGTGGACTCCAGCTCACCAGGCCTCCCTGTCCCTCACTATCTCCTGGAGTTAGCCCAAGTTCATATTCACTGTATCCATGATGCTGTCCAGTCATGTCATCCTCTGACACCCTCTTCTCCTTCTGCTCTCAGTCTTTCCCAGCATCAGGGACTTTTCCAATAAGTTGTCTAGTTCACATCAGAAGACCAAAATACTGGAGCTTCAGCTTCAGCATCAGTCTTTCCATGGAATGACTGTTCTGTGTTATTTCCCTTAAGATTGACTGGTTTGATCTGTTTGCTATCCAGGTGACTTTCAGGAGTCTTCTCCTACACCATAGTTTGAAGGCATCAACTCTTGGGTGTTCTGCCTTCTTTATAGCCCAGCTCTCACAACCATACATGACCCCTGGGAAGACCATAGCCTTGATTCTATGAACCTTTGTCAACAGAGTAATGTCTCTGTTTTTCAACACACTGTCTAGGTTTGTCATTGCTATTCTGGCCAAGAAACAATTGTCTTCGATTTTGTGGCTGCAGTCACTGTCCACACTGATTTTGGAGCCTAAGAAGAGGAAACCTGTCATTATTTCTGCCTTTTCTCCTTCTATTTTCCATGTGGTAATGGGGCCAGATCTTAGATTTTTAATGTTCAGTTTTAAACTGGCTCTTTCACTCTCCTCCTCCACATTCATCAAGAGGCTGTTTAGTTTCTCTTTGCTTTCTGCCATTAATGTGGTATCATTCACATGTCTGAGGTTGTTGATGTTTCTTCCACCTACCTTCATTCTAGCTTGTAACTCATCCAGCCCAGCATTTCTCACGATGTGTTCAGCATGTAGGTTAAACAAACAGGGTGACAGCAGACAGCCCTGTTGTACTCCTTTCTCCATCTTGAACCAGTCAGTTGTTCCATACAAGGTTCTAACTGTTACTTCTTGACCGACTTACAGGTTTCTCAGGAGACAGGTAAGATGATCTGGTATTCCCATCTCTCTAAGAGCTTTCCACAGTATGTCATGATCCACCCAGTCAAAGGTTTTAGCATAATCAGTGAAACAGAGATGTTTTGTGAAATTCCCTGCTTTCTCTATCATCTAGCGAATGTTGGCAATTGGATCTCTAGTTTCTTTTCCTTTTCTAAACCCAGCTTGGACATTTAGAAGTTCTTTGTTGACATTGTTGAAGCCTAGCATGCAAGATTTTAAGCCTGAACTTAAAATGATGAGTGAAACTGTCTGATTAGCACATTCTTAGGTACTACCCTTCTTGGGGATTGGGATGGGGATTGATCTTTTCCAGTCCTGTGGCCTCTGCTGAGTTTTCCCGATTTGCTGACATAATAAATGCAGAATCTTGATGGCATCATTCTTTAGGGATTTGAATAGTTCTTCTGGAACTTCTGGAGAAGGCAATGGCACCCCACTCCAGTACTCTTGCCTGGAAAATCCCATGGATGTAGGAGCCTGGTAGGCTACAGTCCATGCGGTCACTAAGAATCGGACACGACTGAGTGACTTCACTTTCACTTTTCACTTTCATGCATTGGAGAAGGAAATGGCAACCGACTCCAGTGTTCTTGCCTGGAGAATCCCAGGGATGGGGGAGCTTGGTGGGCTGCTGTCTGTGGGGTTGCACAGAGTCAGATACGACTGAAGCGACTTAGCAGCAGCAGCAGCTGGAATTTCATCACATCCACTAGATTTATTTACAGCAGTGCTTTTTAAGGTTCACTTGACTTCACACTCCAGAATGTCTGATTAACCACACCATTGTAGTTATCTGGTTCATTAAGATCTTTTTTATATAGTTCTTCCAGGTATTCTTTCCACCTCTTGATCTTTTCAGCATCTACTAGGTCTCTACCATTTTTACCATTTATTGTGTGGGCTCAGTGCTCCCTTGATGTTTCCAGTTTTCCTGAAGAGATTTCTAGTGTTTCCCCTTTTGTTTTTTTCTATTATTAAGCATTTTTCATTGAAGAAGTCCTTCTTGGTCTCTTCTACCTATTTTGTGGAACTCTGCATTTAATTGTGTGTATTAAATTATATATAATTTATAATAAATATATAATTGGTAGCAAATATTTGTTTTATCATTTATTCATTAGATAATTATTTTGTGACAGTATATATAGATCTAGCACATCTCTAGGCCAGTAGTTCTCCGCATGTTATCCAGCGATGTTTGCAGGTTCCCAAACTATTTAAGAAATTTGCAATGTCAAAATAACTTTGATCACCTTATCATCTCATTATATTCCAGTAAATTACTATGAAATTTGTAAGTTGTCTTTCTGCCTATATACAAAAACATGAAGTAAATTTTATTGGTTTAATTTTTCAAAATTATTTATTAAAAACCAGACAAGTTTTTAAATTTTGTTTAAGCATATTATCTTTGGAGTTTAATGTCTTATTACTTTAAAATTTTATTTGTAATTATTTTATGTACTTCACAATTGATTGGTGGCTAAACATACAGATTAGAAGACTTGACTTCTTCAATGCACAGCAGCACTATTACTAAAGAGGCTGAGAAAAGAAGGAACTGACCTGTTGGAATATTCTTTAATATAAAGACAATCCATTCTTTGTAATCAAACCTGAAGACATGACACAATTTTAGGTAAGGAAATAAACTTTGAGGAAAGTTACTTCTCAGCTTTAATTAGTTAATAACAGTATGTTCTGCATTATGGAAAACAACATGTTTGAGTAATATATTGACACTTTAATTTCTGGATCATTTTGAGATAAATCTATTCAGTGCTTACATAAAAATAAATTTAATACTTTAAATGTAAACATGATGAATCTACTTAACAATAAATTTGTTTGAAAACAGTTTTTCAAACAAAATAAAAAAGCCACTGCAGCATCTTACATGACAAATTACCTTGTGTTGTCTGGAGAAGCACATAGAATTAAATGTTGCCTTGCACAGATGACACTGCCCAATGTCTGCTGGATGAAAAGTCAATAAACAAAGTCATGACTCTTCTAGTTTGTAATGACATTGTAACTCACAGAATTTAACTCTACTGCAAATGCCAAGAGTGAGGTTAGAGCCAATCTGCGGATTTATACCTTTGTCTTACGAAGGAATAAATCTGCAAACAAGCAAGGACTTGCTGCTTTGGTTCCCCTCATTTAATATTAACACCAATTAATAAATGAAGAAATCTACATCTAATAAGAATTCTTTGAAATAAAGGCAAATGAAACTTTTGAGTTTATCGCATCATATAGGTTATCCTGAAACAACTGTGTTGAATTTGTATTGTTGATGCAAAATTAATGGTGAGTAAAACTGCTGGAAGTTTGGCATGAGTCATGGTTTTGGTCCAGACTATACTAGGAGCCAATGCATTTCTTATATGAACGTATAGAAAACAAAACAAAAAAGAAAACAGAAAAAAATAAGAAAAATGGAGAAAGCTGTTGTTGTTTTTTTTTTTACCAAAATGATGTTTGATGAATCATAAGTATTATTATTAAAATTTGACCCATGAATACATATCTTTATATTTGGTATGATAGAATAGGATATAAACATAATGAACTTTTGCAGCACACCAAAGCAGATTGGCTATCTTAAGCAAGGGTTTTTTCGTGATTATTTGTTTGGAGATGTGCTAATGACTTGATCCATGAAAAGCATTCCTCCTTTAAAGAAAGTGTCAAAAAATTATGGTTGTTGACAGTTGCCTCTTTGGAAGACCTTTTCTCAAAATGAACACTGTGATCCTATGACTTCAAGGGGAAAAAAACAAAACAAAACAAACAACAGTATATGTTGCCAATAATAAAATTTGCATTTTAGGACAAAACTGAAAATTGGGAAAATCTTGATCTGGTTAGTGACCTTGACAGCTTCCTAATACTTAAAGATTTTTCTGATAAAATTGAGGTTGAAATTAGCAAAGGCAATTTTTTTTCATATTGTATAATGATAAACTGTTTCAGCCAAGTGAGTACTTTTATAATTCTATCAATAATTTCTGAAAGATCAATGCACAGTTATACATTGCAACTAACTTTTAAGAACTACTATTACTACTTACTGAGTTTTGCTGTGATTCAAAGAATACTGATAATTATCTGTAAAGTCTGTTAGAGACTCTTACCTTTTCTCATATATCCATATAAGTACAGATTCTCTGTACGTACTCCAAACAAAGTAATGAGAAAGTGCAGATTGGACTGAAGCAGATGTGTGAAAACAGCTATTGTTTATTTAGCCTCACATTAAGATATTTGCAAAATGTAAAAAATGCTACCCCTCTTGACTTCACAAGATATAGTATCTTTCATAAAAATTTATTTGTATTAGTAAGAGGTAGATTTATTGTTATTTTGAACGAAATAATGAATAGATTTCTTATCTATTTATTTGGCCATGCCCCATGGCAGGTGGGATCTTACTTCCCCCACCAGGGATCAAACCCTAGCAGGAGCNGGACGACCAAGGATGAGATGGCTGGATGGTATCATGGACTCAGTGGACGTGAGTCTGAGTGACCTCCGGGAGATGGTGATGAACAGGGAGGCCTGGCGTGCTGCGATTCATGGGGTCGCAAAGAGTCGGACACGACTGAGCGACTGAACTGAACTGAACTGATACTTCTCTGGAGATTTCTTTACATATATTTGTAAATAATATGTTTCTTTATATATATTATTCCAATTTTAGGATGGCTCAGGCAGGCCTTTGCGATATCAAAGAAGAGAAATAAATCATCTTCTCTTGATGCATTCATGTCTGAAGTAGAGTATCTGTTGCTCGTGTCTTACTCCAAAAGATGCCTGTTCTTCTTAAATATTTATTCTCTCTCTGTATCTCTTGAGGATGCAGAGAGAGAATATATATCATGTTGCAAAAGGCACCCCAGTGAGGTGCCATAACCCCATCTGCAGGAAAGGTACCCAGTAGACCAAGACTCTAGGCTTTACTTATTTTCTACAGGATCTAGGAGAAGGCTCTTTCTGTATCCGGGCCCCTTTATGATTGGAGGTGGTATGTAGACCTTACGAGAATTGGTAATGAGACAGAGATTGTATTATATACTCAGAAACTTGTTGAAAAGAAAGGTACCTAGAGTCACAACTGTAAATCCACCTGTAAAGGGGATGAACATGGGTGTGTCAGGAGGAGCTAAACCATCTGGCCCCAAAACTTGTATCCTTCCTACTGCTGAAGCTGGATAATCTGAGCCCCTCCAGGGTGACTATAAATTATTGTTACCATGCTTTTGTCTCCAGAGGGTCAGAGAAAGTGGTGTCTTCATGGAATATTGACAGCATGAAGTATGTCATACTGAAGTATGATGGGTCAGTTTACCAGAGGCAAGTGTGTTCCCTCCACAGTAAAGTAAAGACCATTGTCAGTCATATCGCTGAGTCACAGCTGGGTACCTGGAAGCCCTCTGCAGAGGAGTCAGGAATGTGTGGAGGTCTTCAAGCACCTTGCCACATCTCTTTAGGCTTCTGGCTCAGAGAAAGAGAGATCCTCCATTCCACACACACACTTACACATACACACATAGATTCATACATTCAGTAATAGACATATAACCATTCACAAACACACACTCACACATATACACACAGACTCACATATTCAGTAATAGACATATAAACATTCAGGAACACACACACACACACTCACATATACACAGTTACCCACATAAACACACACACAAACATTCAAACGCATACATACTTATGCACACATATTCAGACACCAGCTGGGTACAGTGCAGACCCTCTTCACAGAACTATCTCTAACCCCCAGCCTTCACCCACCACCTCTGCCCTAATGATAAACTGGCCTTGAGCGAGCGAGTGACCTGGCTCTCCTGGGTTCACTCTGTAGCTCTAGGGTCAAGTCTCTGAAACCAGAGCTGAAAAGCAAAAAGGGGGAAGTCAGGAAAACTACAAGGGCAGAGGAAGGCATTGTCTTCCCTTCATTTATCTATAGAAATGTTGGCCCCAATGATCTCTTTAATGTCAATGTTCGGTAGGCATGGGAGGTGTACTATGCATCCTGTTTAAAGTTGAGGGGACAGCTGGAATGTTTGTCACGACAATCAAGGAATTGGCAGTATCGCTGGAGCACAAATTCTGACTGACAAAGAGACAACAGGGGTCATCTCTCACTTTCTTTTTCTCTTTTTTAAACCTACTGGGTTTTGCTTATTTTTCATTACCCAACAATACATGATTATCATAGTATTGTGAAAACTTCCAAAAAATAAGGGTTAAGCCAACATCTCTCCAGTATCTGGCCCCCTCCTCTGAGACAGTTCACAGACAGTGTATGGTTGTCTAGACTGTAGACTGTCTGTCTGGTGGCATTTTTTCCTGACACAAATGGTACCTAATGCACAAATTGTCTTACAACTTGCCTTCCTCCCCTTAATTACATGTCTTAAAGGTCTTTTTATTAAGTGTTTTATTAAGTGATATTTTTATATGAAATGAGTCAGTGAACTCCTAGGTTAGGGGTGGGGGCTTTCCTCATCTCTGCCAAATGCCACGCTGTGCTTGCGGTTCTGTCTGAAATTCCCGATTCTGGGCTCCTGCTTTTTCCCATCAGATGGTTACAACACTCACTTTGCAGCGTCGCTGGGCTCCTGCCTGTCTGCTGTGGCCACGTGAAGGAAGTAGAGTCGTCTTACTGTAATTATTTGAGGTTCTGGGCAGTTTTCTGTGCATCAAATCCAGTAACACAAAACAGAAGAAAACCATTATGCCCCAAACCCAGCTATTTACTCTCCCACACAGCGTTTTCTGGGAAAGGGAGACTGCAGCCATTTGGGAAAGCCTCAGCATCTTCAGCGGGGTCCCCTAGCTGTGATACCCAGCAAGAGCCAACCTCTGACAGATGGGACTTTTTTCCAGGAACACTAACCCAGTGATTAGAGCCACACAGATCCCAAAACTATTTTACTAGCTCTAGAACCTTGGGTTAGATACTTATGTAGACACCTCATCTTTTCATTTAGAAAATGGATGCAGTAAAAATTGTAGCTATTTTTCTGGGGGGCTTACGAAGGGTAAGTCAGAGAATGCATGACAAGTCCTTAACGCAGGGTCTGGCACATAGTAATTCCTCACAAAATATTAACTGCTGGCTGAGCTCTCCCCTCCCCTTTCTTCTCTTCCGGTTCTTCTCAGTGGATCCACCCACTTGTGTCTGCCCTGTTTATCACCCTTTCCCTGTTCAGGCAAGCTCACAATAGCTGGGAAGCTGCCTGCTGCTCCAGTCTGGCCCTTTCCCTGGAGGAGTACCCCCGGGATTTGCAGTCACTCCGCTTTTCTACAAACCCCAGAACTAGTTACTACAGAGCCTCGCTCAGGCCGAGCCCAGCTGAAGCTTTTCTTCACTCCCTCACGTGTTCATTGTTCTTTCTTTAAATATATGTGTGTGTTGGCACCTACTCTGTGCCAAGCACTGTGAGAGGTGATGGGGCGGAAAGAGACACAGTCCCAGCTCTGACGGAAGCCCAGCCTACTGGGGGTTAGAGATCCATCAACTGGCCATTACAATGCAGGGTGACAGATACATGCTCTGGTGGGAAGGCATGTCCAGGATGCATCAAGGAAAGATATGCATACCAGCCTTGGGTGTCTTCTCCACTTTCTAAGAGTTCCTCTAATTCTCCCTTCCAGATCTCCTACTGAATTTTTTTTTGTCATCAATTACATTTTTAATTTCCAAGTCGCCTTCCTTGTTCTGATTATTCTTTTTTCACAGTCGTTCTTTAAAAATGAGTAAGAATCAGCCAGAAATGTGCAGTTGGACCAGGTCAGATTCTAATAACCTGAGCAAGGAGCCTGGTTATGAAGATCTAGCCTCTCAAAGTCAGGTTCTCTGTAAGATCCAAGGAGACAAATGGCCAAGTTGATAAATGCAGTCATTCCCTCCCATGCATTCCACCCAGTCAATTCACTGCTCCAGTGTCATAGTCTTCTGTTGCGGGTTATGGTTTGGGTGTTGAGGGCATGGTCTATGCTTTCAGGAGTTCACCAATGAATGGAAGAGACTAGCACAGGAAGAGTTGCAACACCAACGCTTAAGTGCTATGTTCACAGGTGAGTGGAACTGATTAGGAAAACATGGAGAAAGAGACTGGGCCAGTGAAGGGGGCAGTGGGCACAGCAGAAAAGATGATTTTATTGCTGAGTCTTAAAGGATAAGAAGTATGCACCATTTAGAGCAGGACCTGAGGAAGTGGCAAAGGGGGAATAGCATTCTTGGCAGAGAGAAGGCGTGTATTAAATCAAAGTTGTAGTTAAGAGCTTCTGGCTCTTGAGACTGGTGAGAAGGTCTCTGACTGGAACCCAGGGCTCAGTGAGTGCAGGAGCATGGATGGGGAGAGGACACTGGGAGGACATGAGGCTCTGGAGAGGTCGGTGAGTCTGGACATGCAGAACCTTACCTGTCATGTTAAGGAACTTGTTGTTTGTGGTTCTTAAGCACTTACCATGGACCCTTTTGAAAACATGATGAAAATTATAGACTTTCTCACCCCTTAAAAATGCACACACACACATACACACACACGCACGCACATATACACGATTTTAAAGGATCTGAAAATCATTCTTACCCCTCAACTTTGGCTGTGGGGAAGCCCCAGACAATTTTAAGCAGGAATGTCCTATTCAGATGCATGACTGGGTTCTGACTCTTCCATTTCCAGCTGTGTCCGTGGCTACAGTGCCATCTCTGGTGCCGGCTGCCCGTCCCTGCAGCCCACCTCGAATTGCAGCAGCAGTTGAGATGGATGGTTCCGTACAAGCTCAGGCATACCCTCACAGTGGTAGTGGTGCCCCCAGTGACCTATACAAGGCAGATCCCGACCTAGGGACCTAGGGGAGAGGGGTATCCTTGCATAAATGCCCCAGCTTCCCTTTGTCCAGGTCATCATCCTTCCAACCACTTTCTGTCTTCCAGAAAATTCCAGAGTATCTCATAAGCTAACTTAATACATCCATCCCATTCTCTTTATACCTCAAAAAAACACTTTAATGTGTTGTGGTTATCAAGAGGGAAAAGAAGTAAGTGCTTGTACTGAGTTGGCAACGACTGATGAGACATCTGTTTAAAATATTTTGTACTACTTAGAGTAGAAAGTTTAAAATATAAGCTTTTAAAATAAATGTTTAAATTTAAAATAAATATCAAATTGAAGTTAAACATTGAAATAAATTCTGGAGAAGGAAACAGCAACCCAGTTCAGTATTCTTGCCTGGAAAATCCCGTGGACAGAGAAGCCTGGCATGCTACAGACCCATGGGGTTGAAAAAGAGTTGGACATGACTCAGCAACTAAACAACAACAAATTGAAATAAATTAGAACCAAAATGGCTAAAATCAATAAAACTGGAATTAAAGATGAAAACATTTAAAAATCACTTTTCATTGACCAAATAATAATGCCATATGCCCAGTGTTCCATTATAACATTCTCTACAAAAGGCAAAATATTCAGAGTATGTGCTATGATCCTAGTTTATGTAAAAAGGGGAAAAGTGCTGAGTCCTAGTTTTGAAAAAGTGTATCCTCCTTCTCCCGGTCCCAGTATTCAGGATGGTTCAACACTCTGCAAGACTAGAGGGCCAATGGCTTCCAAGTTAGCTCAGGTGTTTGTTTTTTTAGTGGTCAAGTCATTGAAAAGAAAATGAGGAAAACAGCTCATGGCTGTGATCTTGACTTTTCTGTTAACCTAAAAGAAAGTTGTGCCGTTGTGTAGGAAGAAGTTCCCAAACCCTCTGGCTTGCCTAAATACAGACATATAGGAGAAACTGGATTTGGGGACTGAAGGTTGGAGAAGGTACCAGAACAAATCAACTTAAGGAGAAGAATTCTAGTATTCTTTCTGCTGCTTCTTGATTCTGTGATATAGGAAACTTGCTTTTTGTGGTCTCTGAGTAGGATCTCCAGAGTCTGTCATAGACAGGAATCTCTTGGGAGAGGACCAAGAGAAGGAGGAGGCTAGGGAGGGCTGAAAAGTAAACCTAAATGGGAAATTTAAAGAACTTTTAAAATTTAAATTTTCTTAAAAGCATTGTGAGGCCTTTGTTTCTATTGTTGTTCTTTCTCTCTCTCTTTTTTTTTTGCTTTGTCTAGTTTTACCAGAATTTCCCATACAAATGTATAGGATGACCCTGTAAAAGGAACTCTAGCACTAAGGAGAGGGAGCTGCTGAAACATCTCATCAGTTTATGGGAGGGTCTCAGTGCTTCTTCTGTGGCTTTTGAGCAGGTTGAAATCACCAGGGTAGCATTAAAAAAAGACAGATGCTTTGGTACCCCTGCCAGAGAGTCTGATTTAGGCTTGAGTGTGACCAGGACATCAGGATCTTGAAGATCTTTCCACGTGATCTAAAGTGCAGCCAAGGTTGAGAACTCCTGTTTTCACTTACTATCTAATACATATTATATAAACACAAATCACCTAGGTTTATAGTTAAAATGCAGATTTGAATTCACTAGGTCTGGCGTAGGGTTTAAGAGTCTGTTTTGCTAACAAGCTCCCAGGTGATATAGATGCTGCTGGTCTGAAGACAATACTTTGAGAAAGATGGACTAGAGATCTCTGAGGTCCTTTTGAGCTATTATTCTACCAAGTTGCTGGATTTTATGCTTTTAAATATCAGTTAGGACTCAAACAACTCTGATTATTATGGTATAATTAGTTGATGGACTGTTATGCAGCCTTGAAAAGTTATGATTATATAGTAATAATGAAGGAATGTTTTTATCATAATGGAAATGAAAAAATTATGGCAGATGGAAAATTTATATGCTTGCAAATATGTCAAACAAATAAAAATTGCATCATTGTCATAATGTGGTCCTTCTCACTAAAACATTCTGTTTCTCTGTGAAAATATCATCTTCATGTCTGTTGAATAACTCAGGGAGCATCTCAAATTGTAAGCAGTCATGTGAGACAGGAGAACGATGACTCAGGAAAGTACAAGGACAAATTTATATGTAATCTCACCAGGTAATTAGGTATCTATGTGACCCTCGTCACATTGCTTAAATGCAGTGAGGCTTCATTTTTCTCTTTTGTCATGTGGGTATTAATAGAAAAACCTACTTCATGGAGTATCATGAAGATGAAATGAGATAGCAGGCACTCAATAAGTGATGACTCATGTCTAAGCATCTTGATTTGCTCATCAGGGGATGAGAGAGTAGACTAGAAAATCTCTAAGATTCCTCAAACTCTGACTTGTGAAAGTGGAGAACTTTACTTTTGGAAGATTTATAGAAACAAGATTACTTGGAATTGCTCTGGATATCCAGTAAGTTCTTATAGTTTTTAGCACTGTACTAGGCAGCACAGACAAAAAGTGAATAACTTGGAGGAGCTCACAGTGAAACAATTCAATACAATATGATGTATGCCCTAGCAGAGGCATACACAAAGTGCTTTGAGCGTCTCAAAGTGGATGTAGAAGAGATGATGATAATGTAGGTCTTGAAAGGCAAAGGGAGGAAAAAGCATTCAAGCAGAGAGAAGCATATGTTCAAAGACTTGGAGGCATGACAGAAGATTGTATGTCTGGCATGGCTGGAGTGTATATGGGTGGGGTAGGGGTTGGGATATAAAGATGAAACCTGGATTAAGACAGTTTATGGAGGACACTTTTAGCTACAGTGATGACTTTGTGACTTACTCTTTGAACCAGGAAGTAATATAGTCAGATTTCTGATTTTAAAATGAACTCTGCATTGAGGAAGATGATCTTGAAAAATGGAAGCAGGTGGGAGATTATGACAATAATCTAGGCAAAGGTGACAAACACACACACACACACACACACACAAAGCCGTTTTAGAAAGATCGACAGGCCTTAATAGTTGCTTGCAGTGCTGGTGTGGGCAGGAAATGAGAAGAATTCAAAGGTACCTGTGACCCAAGTAGAAAATCAAGAGGGCAAGGTTGGTGTGAAAAGTGCTACAACAGACATTTTTAGTTGGAGAATCCAGGAAGACAATGCAGATTTGTGGACATGTGTCCCTCTAAGACTGGAGGAAGAGAGATTACAGAATCTGTGTGCCGGGTGCATCAATGTTTGTTTCTGGAAACATCATCAGTGCTAGAGTTTTCCACAGCAGCCTGTCTCCAGTGTGAGCCACGGACACCCTCACAAGATCAGAGCACCCAGTGCTGGGCTGTTTGCTGAGACAGAATCTGCAGGATGAGAGATGAGCATTTATATCTCAACAAGTCTCTCTCTGCTCTAAGAAAAAGAGCTCTTTAAAAACGGATGAAATCTATAAGCACAGTACCATCCAGTAGAAATATAAAGTGAGCTAGTAGGTAGTCTTGGTCTTTCTAGTGACTATGTTAAAAATTATAAAAATAAGCAGGTAAGATTAATTATTTTTATCTAATGGGATACATACAAATATTATAATTTCAACATTAATCAATAAAATAGTTATTAGTGAAATATTTTACATTCTTTTTATAACTCTACCTCTTCAAAATCTAGTAAGGATTTTTCTTGAGTTATTTAATTTATTCCTTTCTTTATGCCTGTGCTGGGTCTCCACTGCTGCATAGGCTTTTCTCTAGTTGCAGCCAGGCCAGGGCTGCTCTGTAGTTGTGGTGTGCGAGCTGTTCATTGTGGTGACTTCTCTTGTTGCTGAGCACGGGCTCTGGGGCACAACGGCTTCAGTAGTTGTGGCATGTGGGCTCAGTAGTTGTAGCTCCCAGGCTCTAGAGCACAGGCTGGATTGTTATGATGCATGGGCTTAGTTGCTCTGTGGTGTGTGGGATCTTCTCCGACCAGGGATCAAACCTATGTCTCCTGCATTGATAGGTGGATTCTTTACCAGTGAGCCACTAGGGAGGTCCTCCAGTAGGGATCTGAACACAGCATATTTCAAGTGAAGCTGTAATATATCAGGGACTCAAAAGCTATGCAGTAGTGGCTACTGCATTAGACTGTGTAATTAAAAATACCTCCCACTCTGAAAAAAATACATACAACAAAATTTTTCTAGAATTTCTAAGGATGCCTATATCTCCTGAAGCATATCTATATTTGATTAAGAACTCACGTTTTTCAGGTCTTTGGGCTTTTTGAGACCGATTCTGAAAATAGATGGCTTTCTTAAATATTGTGAGGTTGATTTTAAATATTCTAGTCATGTAGAATATAAAGAAAGGTACAGTGAAAAGTGAAAGTTTCTCAGTAGTGTCTGACTCTTTGTGACTTCATGGACTATACATTCCATAGAAGTCTCCAGGCCAGAATACTGGAATGGGTAGCCTTTCCCTTCTCCAGGGGATTTTCCCAACCCAAGGATTGAACCCAGGTCTCCCGCATTGCAGGCAGATTCTTTACCAGCTGAGCCACAGGGGAAGCCAGTACAGAGTGATAAGAATTCACTCTTGCACATTAGAAAGGATTAGACAAAGCTTTTTGTTTTGTAGTTCCATAGTGGACTATCTACTCTAAAAGGTGGGCTTTTCATTTTCACAGGACACACTGTTGGTTACAGTCCTCACTTACTAACTCCGTGGATACTGTTTCTAGGCTGGACAGAAACAAAAGGTTAAATGCAACATTTTCTAGGTGGATCATTTTNCATCATCTTTCAGGATTTGAAAGAGCTCAACTGGAATTCCATCACCTCCATTAGCTTTGTTCATAATGATTCTTCCTTAAGGCCCACCTGACTTCACATTCCAGGATGTCTGGCTCTAGGTGAGTGATCAAACCATTGTGATTATCTGGGTTGTGAAGATCTTTTTTTGTACACTTCTTCTGTGTATTCTTGCCATCTTTTCTTAATATCTTCTGCTTCTGTTAGGTGCATACCACTTCTGTCCTTTATTGTGCCCATCTTTGCATGAAATATTACCTTGGTATCTTGAATTTCCTTGAAGAGATCTCTGGTCTTTCCCGTTCTATTGTTTTCCTCTATTTCTTTGCACTGATTGCTGAGGAAGACTTTCTTATCTCTCCGTGCTATTCTTTGGAACTCTGCATTCAAATGGGTATATCTTTCCTTTCCTTCTTTGCTTTTCACTTCTCTTCTTTTCACAGCTATTTGTAAGGCCTCCTCAGACAGCCATTTTGCTTTTCTGCATTTCTTTTCCATGGGGATGGTCTTGATTCCTGTCTCCTGTACAATGTCATGAACCTCCCTCCATAGTTCATCAGGTACTCTGTCTATCAGATCTAGTCCCTTAAATCTATTTCTCACTTCCACTTCAATCATAAGGGATTTGATTTAGGTCATAGCTGAATGGTCTAGTGGTTTTCCTCACTTTCTTCAATTTTAGTCTTAATTTGACAATAAGGAGTTCATGATCTGAGCCACAATCAGTTCCCGGTCTTGTTTTGCTGACTATATAGAGCTTCTCCATCTTTGGTTGCAAAGAATATAGTCAATCTGATTTCAGTGTTGACCATCTGGTATTGTCCATGTGTAGAGTCTTCTCTTGTGTTGTTGGAAGAGGGTGTTTGCTGTTGTGAGACCGAGGCACTCCAAGGCATGCCCAAACGGAAAGCCCCTGCGAGCTGACTAGGAGGGGCCAGTTCCTGAAACAACTGCCCCGACATCAACCGTCGCATCAATTGAAGCAGCCAATCAGACATGGACACACAGCTTTAAGCAGCCCAATCCCCGTAGCAACCCCTGGCAATTGCCTTTTTAGGAAAAAACCCTGCGAACAAGCTGCCCCATGCTATAAAACCCTTGATCGGCCCGCCCTTCTTTGCAGACTCCC
>SJYV01041336.1:313033-339271 GCA_006410875.1 Neotragus pygmaeus | reverse complement strand
CAGGCTCCCCCGTCCCTGGGATTCTCCAGGCAAGAACACTGGAGTGGGTTGCCATTTCCTTCTCCAATGCCTGAAAGTGAAAATTGAAAGTGAAGTCGCTCAGTTGTGTCCGACTCTTCACAACTGCATGGACTGCAGCCTATCAGGCTCCTCCATCCATGGGATTTTCCAGGCAAGAGTACTGGAGTGGGTTGCCATTGCCTTCTCCAACATATTGTATACTTTTTATTATTATGAATATATTTCTTGAGACAGTTATTTAATAAATAAGAAAATTTTAGTTTAGTAGTATTTACAAAAAATACTATAGTCTACAGTGAACATTTAAAACACCAGGAAACCTTTGAGGTGGAATTTGAATAATGCAATATCTATGTCTCCCAGCCAGGTTAACTGCATCACACACCAAGTGCAAAAGTATTAGTTGTCCGACTGTGTTACCCCATGGACTGTAGACCACCAGATGCCTCTGTCCATGGGATTCTTCAGGCAAAAATACTGGAGTGGGTAGCCATTCCCTTCTCAAGGGGATCTTCCCAACCCAAAGATAGAACCCCAGTCTCCCATATTGCAGGCAGATTCTTTACAATCTGAGCCAGTAGGGAGCATCACACAGAATGGTGTGCCAACTTGCCAATTTAAGGATTTATTTTGCTTTCAAAATTGTCATTTTTAAGAACATCATTTAAAGTATCTGTAACAGGATACTATGCACATAAAATTAGTGACTTTTATTTTATTTACACAGGTAACTGTTAGCAGCAGGCAGAGCAGTAAACACATGCTTCAACTTGGCAATGAATANCGTTGGGATGATTTGGTTGTGGTCTCACATAATTACAGGCCTGTGCCAACGGTCTGAGGGCCATCAGCATATTTCCAAGGCCTCTAAATCGAGGGTATTTGGTTAATTGCTCACAGGTGTTTTCCTGTGCTTATGAATACACACAGTCGATGAATTTTACAAAACTTGGCAGAAGGAAGGGCCATGCAGCCAAGGAGTTTCTTAGATTTACTCAGCTAATTAATCAGGCAGGGTAGGGATTTGGCTCTTCTGTTGAGGGAGGTAAGCGCTCAGAGTCTGACTGAGGAGTAACCTGTACTTTTGAAGGAGAGTATAAGAGGAAAACAAAAGGAGATAGGAAAACTTCAGTAGGCCGCTGCCGGCAGGAGCTCAGCGTGGTCACGCACCCTGCTCTGGCAGTTTTGCACAGCAGGGTCAGCTCTGCCTCTGCAAAGAAATGGTGCTGGCTTCTAAAATAAAGCAGCTGTGTCAGGGTGTGAGTTTTAACTTCTAAAACTGTATCTAAAGGACAAGCCACTGTGTTGCCTCTTCTTTCTTCTGGTTACTCAAGATCAGTATTGCTTGGGCAATGGCCTTGAAAAGTGTGGAAATTCTGAGCAGAGGATTCCTATAACATATCTGTTTAGAAATTCATCCTGAACAAGTAAATTTGACAGTATTCTGTGGCATAAGGTGAAATCCAAAAGAATGTCTCAATGATTTCTGTAAGTCCTTTCCATGACAGTCATTCATGGGAAAAAAGTATGGGCTCCTGATTAGATGAAATTCATCTCCAGCCAGCCAGACCACTCATCATTCTGCCAAAGAAACTAGATAGAAACTAGTTTTGCAATTCACTTCAACAATCATAGGTGAATTCCTACAAAAAAGCCAGGAAAGCCAGATACTGATGTTAACAAAGATGAAAAGGACATGGTTTCTGTCCTCAAGGCAGTTACATTTGAGGGGAAAGGAGAGAAAAATGTTTCAGAGGGTAAATTGAATATACTACATACTATGGAAGAATCTTTATCCAGCACGCGAATCTGGGACCCTTTTGGGGAGGGTGTAGCAACTGTGTCCAAATATGAAAGATTAATGAGTACAGCTGAGAAAGTTTGGTATTCAGGGAGAATATTACAATAAAACAAAGAATGCACCTCATACCAGAAGGGTCAGAATGGCCATCATCAAAAAATCTACAAACAAAAAATGTTGGAGAGGGTGTGGAGACCCTCTTGCACTGTTGGTGGGAATGCAAATTAATACAGCCACTATGGAGAACAGAAGGGAAATTCCTTAAAAAACTAGGATTAAAACTACCATATGACCTAATAATCCCACTACTGAGCATATAACTTGCTGCTGCTGCTAAGTCACTTCAGTCGTGTCCAACTCTGTGTGATCCCATAGACGGGAGCCCACCAGGCTCCCCCATCCCTGGGATTCTCCAGGCAAGAACACTGGAGTGGNATAATCCCACTACTGAGCATATAACTTGCTGCTGCTGCTAAGTCACTTCAGTCGTGTCCAACTCTGTGTGATCCCATAGACGGGAGCCCACCAGGCTCCCCCATCCCTGGGATTCTCCAGGCAAGAACACTGGAGTGGGTTGCCATTTCCTTCTCCAAAGTGAACACTGGAGTGGGTTGCCATTTCCTTCTCTGAAAGTGAAAAGTGAAAATGAAGTCACTTAGTAGTGTCCAACTCTCAGTGACCCCATGGACTGCAACCTACCAGGCTCCTCCATCCATGGGATTTTCCAGGCAAGAGTACTGGGGGGAAACCATAATTGAAAGAGACATGTCCCCAGTGTTCATTGTAGCACTATTTACAATAGCTAGGACATGGAAGCAACCTAGATGGCAAATGAATGGATAAAGAAGTGGTGGTACATATACACAATGAGATACCATTCAGTCATTTAAAAAAATGAATTTGACTCAGTTCTAGTAAGGTGGATGAACCTAGAGCCTATTACATGGAGTGAAGTAAATAAGAAAGAGAAGGACAAATATCATATATTAACATATATATATATATATATATATATACACACACACATGAAATCCCTAAAGATGGGGCTGATGAACCTATTTTCAGGGCAGCAATGGAGACTCACACATGGGGAACAGACTTGTGGACACGGCAGAGAGGGGAGAAGGTGGGACAAATTGAGAGAGTAGCATTGAACATACACATTGCCATATGTAAAATTAGATATCCAATGGAAATTCACTGTATGACACAGGGAGCTCAAATCTGGTGCTCTGTGATAACCTAGAGGATGGGGTGGGAGGTGGGAGGGAGGTTCAGGAGGGAAGAGACATATGTATACTTATGGCTGATTCATGTTCATATGTGGCGGAAGTCAACAAAATATTATAAAGCAATCATCCTCCAAGTAAAAATTAATTAATTAAATACTACAAAGAACTTCGTGGAGAGTAGATAGATGTGAGGCTGAAAACAGAGATGACAAGCTCCATGGGTACCTTTTCAAAGATGAGGTGGACTTAACCTTGCTTATAATCTAAAGGGGAAGATCCAGTGGAGGGGAAGAGATTAGAGATACAAGCAGGTCTTGGACGTTCTTGGAAGATACGGGCATAAAGGACATAGTTGTCCTGAAATAGAGGGGTGGCTCAACTACTAAGACCAGAGAGAAAGACAGCAGGGTGGAGATGCATGTAGAAAAGCTTGTGAGCAGATAAGGAATTTGAAATGTTGGTGCTTTACTGCCTCAATTTTCTGATGAAATTGGAAACTTATCTACTTTAAAGCAATGGTTCTAATCCTTAGCTGTACACTGGAATCATCTGGGGAGCTTTAAAAGCAAAACAAAGCAAAACTGACTCTTGAATCCCCTGCCAGAGAATCTAACATAATTGGCCTGAGAAGCAACGTAGGCACCAGGATTTTTAAAAAGTCCTGGGGTGATTTTAATGGGTTGCCAAATTTGAGAACTCCTGGCTTAGACTAGAGTAAGGGGGCCAAGGAATGTAGTGAAGAGTTCTAGAACAGCTGTTAAGGTCTGGAAAAGGGAATTGAGGAGAAGCAAAATAATTTTGAGACAACCTTAAAGCCAGGTGAAACTTAACACCTTACCTTGTGAGAGTCCCACTCTTTACTGGCTGATTTCTTCCCCCAGTGGCAGAGTTATGCTAGCCAATTAGGCTGGTTGTGGGGCTGGTCCTGAGGTGGGCTTTACACAGAGAAAGGAATCTCCGGGCAACAGAGAAAGGAATCAGGTCATTTTCTGTAGTCTAGGATGGGCTTGGGAAAAAGTGAGGCAGGGAACAGCCCAGTCCAATTCCACCATACTCCTCTATTTCTACTAGTTGACATACTTATGAGCAGGAATTCGGACCAAAAAATTAAAAACCAAGTAAACAACTCCACTGGGAGAAGCCAGGGGACCAGACACTCCAGCACATATATAACTAACTGCTGAATAACCTAGAGGTGAGTGTACACACTGACTATAAATATGTATGCAATTGCATGTCAGGAACTCATTTCATGCCCATCACTCTTTGAAAATCACCTTTTACGCCCATGAAATAAAAAGTCAGGATGTGGGTGCTGGTGGGTAAGGCTCTCCCATTTGTCATAGAAAGCTTATCCCAGGTCACAGGAGAGCTGTGTGCCAGTCCCCTTATTTCCCCTGGGGATGAGCAGCATTGCTCTCATGGGGGCAGTGACCTATTATTGAACCGTTTTGCATGTACACAGTGAGTCATTGTTCTGGCAGAATTCCCCGCTCTCCACACACATTTTTACCCGCCTTTGGAATGTGGGAACACTGACCATGTATATAATAGTCTGGCAGAAAAGTGGCTCTGTCAGAGGTTTTCCTACTAAACAGCCGGAGGGGAAGCCAGGAACAGGAGAAGGGATGGGAAGAGGTGGGTAGAGAGAGCCAGCGCAAGAGGTATAGAAAGAAAGACATTTCAAGAGAAACCGGAAATCATGCTCCCTGCAGTGTTTCTCGCCATAGGAACACACTGACTGGGTAAAACTCAATGTCAGCAAGATAACCAACATGATTATGTATGTAGAAAGCATTTACCATAATGTGCATATGTATATATTTAAGATCCTGGGCGAGTTACCTAACATCTTGTTTCTCAAAAAAAGAATATTACCTACCTAACACAGTTGTTATAGGGATTAAATTAGTTAATATTATTGGAACATTCCTGGAACATTGTAAGAGAGCAAAATATTGCAATCATTGCTGTTGTTATTATTATTTCCTATGTATTAGGCAGCTCTGAACTTGAGGACATTGTTACCCTTCGTAAGTTATTTTTTTCTTTAAACCTATTTTACTATCTGTAAAAGCGGAATAAAATCATCTGGTTAATAGGTACATAAATTTAAGGGGATTAGAACATGTATCCCTCTAAAACTAAAATAAAACACACAATGTACAAATTCATTATAATGACAATCCATTTATCCACAAGTAGTTATTAAACATTTATTACATGCCTGAGCCAAGATGTGCATGGTGTCTGCCAACATAGGGCTTATAGTCAGCAGGAGAAGCTAGACTTTACATACAATAGAATAATAAAATGTATATTATAAATGTAAGACTTTATAATTACGATAAGGTTTTGAAAGAAGAACCAGTTGTTTTGTTTGAGCACTACAATAGGAACTGCATTAGTTTGGGTATAAAACTTTTCTTAGTATGATATTTAGTTAAGACATGCTTGATAAAGAAAGTAGATATAGGTGGGGATGGAGAGGAGGAGGAGGAAATGTCCCGATCAGTTTACACACCAAAAAAGGACCAAAGGCAACTAGGGTTTAAGGAGCCAAGTAGCAAGAGATATAGGCTTACATTAAGGAATTTGAAATAAGAGCACAACTTGCTCTTGTTTTTTTTCTCTCCGAAGGCCACCCTGGTTGTTTTGAGGAAAACAGATTGGAGAGAGAAGAGGGTGGAGGAGAGAACCAGGTTGGGGAAAATAAATGATGGTGGTCTGGGAAAGCTGGAGTAGGTGGAAATGAGGAGCAGCATCAGTTCAGTTCAGTTCAGTTCAGTCGCTCAGTTGTGTCCGACTCTTTGCGACCCCGTGAATCGCAGCATGCCAGGCCTCTCTGTCCATCACCAACTCCCAGAGTTCACTCAGACTCACGTCCATCGAGTCCGTGATGCCATCCAGCCATCTCATCCTCGGTCGTCCCCTTCTCCTCCTGCCCCCAATCCCTCCCAGCATCAGAGTCTTTTCCAATGAGTCAACTCTTCTCATGAGGTGGCCAAAGTACTGGAGTTTCAGCTTCAGCATCATTCCTTCCAAAGAAATCCCAGGGTTGATCTCCTTTAGGATGGACTGGTTGGATCTCCTTGCAGTCCAAGGGACTCTCAAGAGTCTTCTCCAACACCACAGTTCAAAAGCATCAATTCTTTGGCACTCAGCTTTCTTCACAGTCCAACTCTCACATCCATACATGNCTCCTTTAGGATGGACTGGTTGGATCTCCTTGCAGTCCAAGGGACTCTCAAGAGTCTTCTCCAACACCACAGTTCAAAAGCATCAATTCTTTGGCACTCAGCTTTCTTCACAGTCCAACTCTCACATCCATACATGACCACAGGAAAAACCATAGCCTTGACTAGACGGACCTTAGTTGGCAAAGTAATATCTCTGCTTTTGAATATGCTATCTAGGTTGGTCATAACTTTTCTTCCAAGGAGTAAGCATAGGCAGAGTCAAAACATATTGTGGAGGTGAAATTGGCAGGACTTGGTGATAGAGTGTGAAGGGTGAAGGCTGAGAGGTGCTGGCTACCAGATTTCTACCCTGAGATGTTGAGAAGATGGTACAGCCAGCAACGGAAATGAGGAAGTCTCCTGGAGGAACAGGTTTGGTGGGGAATATGATTAGTACGTGTCATTTGTTTTCAAAATCATTTCATTGAAATGCAAATTATTTTAATCCATTGCAATCAGTAAAGAATTATTATAGTACAATTATTAACATATGTTTTAGAAGTTGTAAATGTTATAACTTTTAACATATAAAGTTGTAATATTAAGGAAATCTGGATGTTTCTTGGACTCCATTTGTATGAAGAACTTCAAGTAATTAGTTGTGAGGTAAAAAATAGAATCAATCAACTGATGACTTAGTACCCCTTGACTATTGTTTTGGTATCATTTAAACTTAATGATTATAGCTCTGCAAATAAAACCAAAATTTCTCACGACAGGAGTTCTGTACTAAAACCTCCTAGCATTGATAATTTAGAAAATGAAGAGTCTTCTTATATTTATATTAAAAGATGAATATTCATAATATCAATATGAAAGCTGGGCAAAATGAAGAAGCCCTTAAATTTCATCTATGCACATGAGTCCAAGGCTCAACAAGTGAACAACAGATAACAGTATCTCTTCCATAAGCTGTGGCTGTAGGTGACTGTTTATTACATCACAGTTGAGCTTTGAGGTACAAGGAGGAAAAGGAGGAGGAGGAAGAGAAAAGAAAGAAAAATAAGGAAGATAAGTAGGAGGGAAGGGAGAGGGAGAAACAAAGGGTGGTAGTAAGTAAGGAGAAAGAGAAGGAGGAAGGAAGAAAGAAGGAAGGAATGAAGGAAAGAAAATGAAGGGGGAAAGGAATGAATGGAAAAAAAGAAGAGAAAATCCCAACTTTTACTTCTAATGACTCTGAGGTCAAAATTTTTCCTCTAAGGAAAAAATACCATTTGGAAGAGTTGTCATAAATATAACAAGAAAGATTTCTTCCCCAATACTCCATAAAACAAACCTCCCTACCATCCACCACCTTCAGTAACTACTCTTAAAGCACCAATGACAGATGGAGAGTCAGAGAATATTCCAGACTCAGAGCATAAAGGTTTACAGCTAAAGGACAATTTATGACTGGAACTTAGGACACAGATCAGTCCAGATGTTTGGGGAGTTTATAGTTTCCAACAGCTGGTCCCCTTACCTACCAACATTATACCATCGACTTTGTATACTTTTTGGAATATCTGAAATATCTCAGCTGGATTCCACATGTTCTCTTCAGGGATGTAACTTTACTCCATGAAAACAAGTTAAAAGGTGAAAAGAAAGATGAAGTTGAGAAAAATAGACCAAGCTTTTGCTTATGACAGCTGTACTTAATTTGCCCGAGAAGATAAGCAGGTATTTTCCCTGTAGTCAACAGTGCTTGCCGATGCCCTTTTCACTTTCAGGGGTGCCTGGTGATCAGGCAGATTAATTCACCTTTACAAGCCTCAAGTCCATCGTTGTAAAACAAAGTGACTGAGCGAAGTGGGCTCCATGAGATCTCTTCCAGCTCTGTCCTTCAACTTTGACTAGCCTTCCTGGGAGCACTGTGTTTAAATCTCATGGGAATTGGCTTGACTTCTCTGTGGAGGTCATCCAAACCTGATTTCCACTTAGCTTGTCCTGTGACTTCTAGTTTTAAGTTGGCCTGGGAACTTCTCCTCTCCAATTTACAACTGGATGAAATAAATCCATCAAGGGTGGCTAATTAGAATGAAAATCATTGCCAGCACTAACTTATGAAGGAAGTTCTGTGAGGATAAAGGGAAATGATTCTCCCCAGACACAAGGAAAGTTCCACTGATCTGGCACAAGTGTGGGGATCGGGTGACAGGACGTGGGGCAGAGGGGTGATTACTAGGTCATTTTTCCCTGAGAAAGGCACGATTCCAAAGAGGATAGGGATAAAAGAGGCCCTGTGTCCTTGTATTTAGGATGCAGTTAAACTTCAGCAGTCAGATATTTTGCCTGGACCCCTGAAGGCAGGGCTTCCGCAGCCAGCGGCAAAGAGCCATCATCTTTACTTCCAGGGATATCACCCTTCCCAGGAGGCCTTGCCCACATCACCAGCCTTTCTCAGGCTGAATTTCTCCAGCGTGCTGAGCAGTGACTGTGCAGCCTCAGCAGAATCCAACAAGACAAGGTAAGACACAGACTCAGGCCACTTTCACTCCCATCAGCCTCAGCTATTTTCCAAATGCTCCCACTGAACATGAGTGACCACAGCTGCTATCGGCCAACGTCCACAAGCCGTGTCTCTGACACTGTTGTTGGTTTTTACTTTTCCAGAGACAGTTCCCAAGTAAGAGGCAGTAAATTCAGGGAGAAGCAGGATCTGGGCCAACTGACTTGCCAGTTTGCTGATAGAATCAACTTTGCTGCAATGGGGCTTTCACATCACCACATTCCAGTGCTATAGTATAATTACTTTAAACACAGAGTGGCATCTAACCACGCCACTGTTTATGTGCCCAAATCAGCACTCAGAGGACACTTTTTGCTGTTACCTCGACATTGCATGTGACTCTAGCAGAGAAAATAAGCCTGGTTTTTTGTGCTTGGCATCTGATTCAGAGGCTCTGAAGTGGTGTGTTGGATCCAGTAGCCTGCCCACCACGGAGGTGTGCTGTCGTCCTCACTGGTTCAGCCTGCAAACCAGCTCCATGTGGGGGCGGAGCTTTCCTGCCTGGCTTTCCTGCTTGTCTTTCTCTAATAGTGACGAACTGACACAGAGTGACCCACCAAGGCCAAGCCATTTCCGGATAACACTTCCTCAACTCCACCAGTACATTCAGATGCAGTGTTTCACCCAAAGGCCAGACACCCAGCTGATCTTCTTAACTAGGCCTGACTGTCTTACTGCTCCACCCTGTAGGTTGTTGAACACAGGTGGATCTTCATGAAACCATAACAGAGAGAACTAAAGCTACTGGATTAGATAGTATTACTTACAGATTCTTGGATATCTAAATGAAAGAGGGCTTACACATCTTTGACAAATTTATTTAAGTCTTAATTTATATAATACCAAAGCAATGGCTTTCAAGAAGATAGAAAATACACAATAGGAACCTTCCTTACAACTCACAATAAGTAGGTCAATGTGATTGTCGTTGCTTAGTTGCTATGTCTGACCATTTTACAATTGTGTCTGACCTTTTTGCAACCCCACATCCATATCCATGGGATTTCCCAGACAAGGATACTGGAATGGGTTGTCATTTCCTTCTCCAGGGGGTCTTCCCGATTCAGGGATCCAACCAACATCTCCTGTATTGCAGGAGGTTCTTTACCCCTGAGCCCGGGGAAGCCCAGGTCAATGTGATTACCCCCACTTTGAGATTGGGAAACAGAGATTCTACCAGACCCACTTGGGGCAGAAAGGCGATGAAGATGCTAAAGTTAGAATTGAAAGCCCCCACCTGGGACCAGTTTATGTGGTCACAGAGGTGCCCAACATAAATCAGGTGATCATACACTTTATCAGGCAAACCAGGACTGTTTTTTTCAGAATGAAAAGGAAGTTATCAAAATTTAAATATGGACCTATGTCTTATACCACTCACATAAATTAACTTGAAATGGATTAAAAACTTAAATGTAAGATCTAAAACTAGGAAACTCCTAGAAGGAAATATAGGAGCAAAACTCCTTGACATGTATCTTGATAATAACATTTTGGATTTGACACTGGAAACATAAGCAATAAAATATAAAATAAACAAATGGGACCACATCAAACTAAACAGTTCCTGCATAGCCATCAATAAAATGAAAACACAACCTAAAAAATGGGGGAAATATTTGCAGACCATGTATCTGATAAAAGGTTAATATCCAATGCATATAAAGAACTCAAAACCCTGAAAAACACAATTAAACAACAGGGAAAGGACCTGATTAAACTTTTCTCCAAAGAAGACATATGAAAGGTCAAAAGGTGCATGAAAAGATGCTCAACATCAGTGGTCATCAGGGAAATGCAAATTAAAACCACAGAAACATCACTTCACATCTGTTAGAATGATCATCATCAAAAAGGCAAGACAAGACATAACAAGCGCTGGTGTGGATGTGGAGAAAAGGGAACCCTTGTGCGCTGATGGTGCACTGTGTAAACTGGGATAGCCACCATGGAAAACAGCATGGAGGATCCTGAAAAAATGAAAACCAGAACTTCCATATATGAGTCCCTGGTTTCCCTTCTGGGAATATATCTAAACGTACCAAAAACACTAACTCAAAAATGTATCTGCACCACCATGTTCATAGTAGCATTGCTTATAGTAGCCAAGACATGAAAGCAACCTAAGTGTCCATTGACAGATGAATAGCTAAAGAAGTTGTGATGTGTATATATATACATCTATTGTGTGTGTGTATATATATATATATATACACAATATTATATTATTCAGCTATGAAAGTTGTGATGTATATATACATCTATTATATATATATATATACACAATATTATATTATTCAGCTATAAAAGTTGTGATGTATATATACATCTATTATATATATATATATACACAATATTATATTATTCAGCTATAAAAGTTGTGATGTATATATACATCTAATATATATATATATATACACAATATTATATTATTCAGCTATGAAAGTTGTGATGTATATATACATCTATTATATATATATATATACACAATATTATATTATTCAGCTATGAAAGTTGTGATGTATATATACATCTATTATATATATATATATACACAATATTATATTATTCAGCTATGAAAGTTGTGATGTATATATACATCTATTATATATATATATATACACAATATTATATTATTCAGCTATAAAAGTTGTGATGTATATATACATCTATTATATATATATATATACACAATATTATATTATTCAGCTATAAAAGTTGTGATGTATATATACATCTATTATATATATATATATACACAATATTATATTATTCAGCTATGAAAGTTGTGATGTATATATACATCTATTATATATATATATATACACAATATTATATTATTCAGCTATGAAAGTTGTGATGTATATATACATCTATTATATATATATATATACACAATATTATATTATTCAGCTATAAAAGTTGTGATGTATATATACATCTATTATATATATATATATACACAATATTATATTATTCAGCTATAAAAGTTGTGATGTATATATACATCTATTATATATATATATATACACAATATTATATTATTCAGCTATGAAAGTTGTGATGTATATATACATCTATTATATATATATATATACACAATATTATATTATTCAGCTATGAAAGTTGTGATGTATATATACATCTATTATATATATATATATACACAATATTATATTATTCAGCTATAAAAGTTGTGATGTATATATACATCTATTATATATATATATATACACAATATTATATTATTCAGCTATAAAAGTTGTGATGTATATATACATCTATTATATATATATATATATACACAATATTATTCAGCTATAAAAATTGAAGAAAACCTAACATTTGTGACAACATGGAAGGACCTTGAAGGCCTTATGCTAAGTGAAATAAGTCATACAGAGAAAGACAAACACTGTATGATCTCACTTGTATGTCAAATCTGAAAATGGCAACAATAACAAATCAGACTCGTAGACAGATCAGACTTGTGGGTACTAAAGGTAAGAGGGGGATTGGGAGAGGGGGAATTGGAGGAAGGTGGTCAAAAGATACAAAGGTCCACTTATAAGACGAGAGAGTTTAATACTTAGGATGTAATGTACAACATGACTATCGGTAATGCTGCTGCCTGATGTTTAAGAAAGTTGTTATAAGAAGATCCTAAGAGTTCTCATCACAAGAAGGTTGTTTGTTTGTTTTCCCTTTATTTTCTTGCTGCTTTTTATTGTAGCTAGAGGAGAAGGTGGATGTTAGCTGAACCTATTGTGGTAATCATTTCACAACTTATGTAAATCAAACTATCATGCTCTCAGCCTTATACAGAAATGTATGTCAATTATTTCTCAATGAAACTGGGAAAAATACTTAAACAAGAATAACTGGCATAACCTGGGACTTTCTGGCAAACTAGGACTTACATCCAAATCATCCTCCGGCATCTTCTGCCAGTGGTACTGCATCTGGGTGAACCATGAATCCAAAGACGCATAAGTTTCAGGCTGCTCGCTTGCTCTGGTCCCTGTATATGCTGGGAGGAAAGCAGGCTTGTAGTGTTATAGGTTGAAGGGAAAGCCAAACACAAGCAGGAAGCCTCTGTATGAAAGCAATGTTGGTAACTCTCATTAAGATATTTTAGGAAAAGTCCTAGATCCCCAAGGCTTCAGGTACCTATTAGGATTTCTTTCCTAAATAATTATGTATTTCTGTAGTTAATATTGGGCTTCCCTGAAGGCTTAGTTGGTAAAGAATCTGCCTGCAGTGCAGGACCCCAGTTCAACTCCTGGGTTGGGAAGATCCACTGGAGAAGTGATAGGCTACCCACTCCAGTATTCTTGGGCTTCCCTTGTGGATCAGCTGGTAAAGAATCTGCCAGCAATGCAGGAAACCTGGGTTCGATCCTTGGGTTGGGAAGAGCCCCTGGAGAAGGGAAAAGCTACTCACTCCAGTATTCTGGCCTGGAGAATTCCATGGACTGTATAGTTCNAATGGAAGCTGTTATTGGTTATATAATAAGACCTGGAAAGAAATGATTTTATTTTGCATTCATTTGCCAAACAGATGAGGTTTAAGATTACTCTCATCAAAGGAAAATAAAAATTATTTGGCAATATTATTTGAACTCATGATTAGAGAAGTGTGGAGGGAAAATGGGAAAGATTTTGGGCTGTGTGAATGTTTTTTTACTTATCAACGTTGGGCTCAGTACTGGGGTTTTCTGCGTTGAACATACCAGCAGTCACATCTTCAGAATGAAAAGTTTTAAAACATATTCCTCGCAAATCATTTCACTCTGTTTTCAGGATTTGTCAGGCTTCTCTGATACTCTTGCCTGATGTCACATTAAGAAGATAAACAATTTTAAAACATACCAAAAGAATATTTTAAAGAAATTTTGTATATAATGATTTCTCTTTAGCCAAATGAATAGTTTTAATTACTTAAAATATGTGCATAGATCACCATGTGAGAATGTTCTTGATCCCTAATCTCCTGTCTTTTCCTCAGTGGAACAGATGCCAGAATCTTTGCATTGACTGTAAACCAAACGAAGTTGCTGTTTAATTAGCTCTAGTGACCTGGTAGCCTGAACACAAATGGTCCTTTTATTTTCAGCCACTCCAGTGATTTCCAGCAAATGAAGAGCCTGAAACATTCTGGCTGTCTAGAGAACCTATAACTGAAAGTCAGGTGAGTACCCTCTAAAAGAAGAAAGTCCTGTTCAAGAGAGTCTTATAACCTGATGAACAATTTATAAAACACTGAAGAGGAGGCCCACAAGCCTCAAAGACAGAAATCTATGAAGAACTGATTTGATGCCTATTCTTGGGTGAGTCATATGCCCTTGTCTCCTTGTGGCTCCTCCATTGGTAAAAGTGAGGGTGATGTTTTTATGAGATATTATCATGAGGTCTATTTAGATGTGTGGCATAGTGACTGAGGACACTGGCCTGGAGTCGGAAAGATCTGAACTTAAATCCTTGATTTATTGCTTATCAGTGGTCACTGAGCAGAAAACCTCTTTATATCTTACTTTTGTTGTTTGTAAAATTGGGGTAGTTATTGTTCCTATCTCATAGGGTCATTATGAAGATTAAATCAGATGCCTGGAATATCACAATAACTCAATAATTATAAGCTATTATTTATAGCGTACTCTCCACTTCTTATAGAAAAAACCCATATAATTCAAAATCCAAAGTATTCAATTGACAGATAGATTTGGGATGGCATTTTCAGTTTTCAGTAGATTTAAGTAGGCTTCCACTTTCAATGAGCACTATATGTCAAATTACCTCAATTTTCTATGTGAAATTCACACACTTTCTGGTTATTTTTTTATATGCTTGTAGAATTACAACCATCAAGATTATGTGATTATGTGTCACATTCATCTGCATAACATTGCTCCCTCTCTCGTGATAATTTCCCTGTGAAATACTAGGACTAGATGAAGTAAAAGGGAGAATTATTAAATTATCAAGCCCTGAACTAGTCAAACTTGACTGTTCTTTGAGAGTCTCACCCACATTCATTCTCAATAATGTAATTTCAAATTAATGATCTTAGCTTCTTAGGTATATGTTTGTGAATGAGACCTAGAAAGAACCTTTATAAGTAACTGAAAAGTGATGATTGAAAGATACAGTTTTCCTTGGTTTGAACTGTTTCCTACAGGTGTTAAGACACTTCAGAAAGTCTAGGCAGATAGTACATGCTGGTGCACAGATGACTGAGGGACAAACAGATGGAGAAGCATAGTCCAGAGGAAGTTGGAAATGAGAAAAAGCAGGTTTGGGAGAGGGTGGCGCAAAGAGAGACTGCTGGCCAAGACAGGAAGTGGCTGGATGGGCAGACTGGTTTGAAAAAGATCAGTCCGTGCAGATGTGTGCTGCCACCTCTGCCTCTGATGCCAGTGAGCAGAAGTAGCTCCAGTCTGCTCCTCCTCCCTCTGTGTCCTCTCTTCTGTGGCTGACATCACCCAGTCCTGCTTCCCTCCTCCCCTCATAGTGCCATGCCTTACCCAGCTGGAAAGTTGGAGCATTGGAGCTGTTTACCATTGGAGTCAGAGCATAGTGAACGATTGAGCTGAAAGACAGATGCGTGCCTATCCAGGAAAACACCCTGATTATCATATTCTCCACGACCTCTGAATGCGCCTTTTGATAAGGAGATCACCTCATGAATTGCATATAATAATAAGCTACTTTTTAAAAAACGGCTTTATTGAAGTTTAATTGACATATCATAAAATCTATTTTAAATGTACAATTTAATGACTTTTTAAAATAAAGTCATAAGGTTGTATAATCATTACCACAATCCAGTTTGAGAACATTTCCAACTCCCCAAAAGATCTCCTATGCTTGTTTTCAGTTATTCCTCATTCCTACCCCTAACACCAGGTGTTCACCAATATGCCTTCTGTCTCTACAGATTTGCCTTTTCTAGACATATACATGAAGTCCTCAAATATGTCTTTTACATCTTTCATTATCATAATGTCTTTGAGTTTCATCCTTGTTTTTATCATGCATCAATAGTAGTAGTTTTTTGTTTGTTTGTTTTTTGCTAAAGAGTATTCCATTGTCCAAACACACCTGACAGACATTTGAATTGTTTCCAGTCATTTGCTACTACAAATAATGCTGCTGTGGACATTTACATATATGTCTTTGTGTAAATATATGTTTTCATTTCTCTTGGATAGATTCCTAACAGCAAAACTGCTGATTGAGATGGTAGGTTTAACTTCTTAAGAAACTGCCAAATGATTTTTCAAAGCAAAAAATAAATTTTGCATTTCCACTAGCAATGAAAGAGGGTTCCAGTTTCTCCACGTCCTTGGCAACACTTACTATTATCTGTCTTTTAAGTTATAACCATTCAGTAGGATCGTAAACATCTTAAAATGACCAGACATCACTTATCAACTTGAAACAGGTCCTTTGGTGTCCATTTAAGAAGAAATGGAGTGCTTATTTGCTATTTCTTGTTTTAGTCGAACAGTTAGAATAAGTGTGTGTGTGTGTGTGTGTGTGTGTGCGCGCACACACACACACACACACACACACATACCTTTAGCCCTTGATGTGAGCAGAGGTAGAGGCTCAGCGCTGATTGTCTTCTCCACTCGCCCAGGAGGCCAGCTTCTTCTCCTATACAACTCCTCCTCTGCTTCATAAAATTGAAACAGATCCCTTTAGGCTAAGCCTCTCATACCCCATGGTATTATTTCAAAGAAAGCAATCAAAAAAATTCAGGGAAGTCATTTATTGATTTTCTTCCCATAAGGATGGAATTAGATGATAAATAATGCAAGCAGAAGCAAAGAGAAGAAAGTAGAGAACCAAACACTTGTCAATTGCCCATGTACTGAATATGAGATAAACCTTTTCATATTTTTCACATCATGAAATTCTCATAATCTTTGATATAATTTTATAAATCACCATTTCATGGTCAAGAAGTGAAAGCACAGAAAGATTAGGTCAATTGCATAAGGTTGCACAGTGAGTGAAGTTAGGTTTTAAGCCCAGGTCATTAGTTCTGAGCTGATTTTATTTCATTACGCCAACTGACAAGAAATAAACAGGAAAGGAAAATTTTAAGGAACAGGAAGCAAAAAGTTCATATAAATGTTAACTACTGAGAGAATGTAACAGGATTTATAACAGTTTAAATTATACAACCAACAGTTGGTTTGTGGTGCAGGAGTTCTGCTACTTCCATGCTTTGATGCCTATGACGTATACAGAGCTCCTGGGGACTAGGAATCAAACTCGAAGCTTTAGGAAGGATGGGGAGGTATGGTAACCCTCCTTATTTGATTTTCTCCCAGCTAAGAAAAGATTGTTCATTCTGAGCACTTGCCCAGATAATGCAGAGAAAATCCAGAGACATTTTTACCACCCAGGGTGAGAAACTGAGAGGTTCCAGAATTAAACTAGTACATTTTTTTGAGTAACAGTTCTGCTTCCCTTGGATAAGCAGAATCTTTGCTGATGTCATCACCACCCACCACCACCTGGCATCCCTGCATGGTGGTGGTCAGAGCAGTGGAGAAATGGTTGGAGCATTTAGAAGAGATTTCTTGGAGGAGATGTCTCAAAGAATCACATTTACAGATTCTACAGAGAGGCCTCCTTAATCTCTGTCTTTAGGAATAGTTGATGTATGTGTCTCATACACCATCTTTTTCCATAAACATTTATATGGTCATCATGAAAGAAAAAGTGGTAACTCATCTTTAGGATGCCTAGTTTCAAGGGAAATGGCACTGCCTCCTTTAGTCCTTCTGTTCCTTAGAGCATCAGGTTAGGGGTCGATCATGCTTAGGTTGGGGATATATAGAGGGAGGATGAGAGACGCGAATATGAGCAATATTCTGTGAAATTACCTTTTCTCTAACAGCCTATACAGTCTAGTATTTGGGGATTGTTTAGATTTTTGACAATTAAAGTCTTCAAATCTTAGGGCTTTAAATTAAATCCTAACAGACAGCAACTTATTACTTAGCTCGGATTATTGATATAGACTTAATAGCTCTTATCTTTGAATGGTAATAAAAATACCAGTGTATGCCACAGGATCAGAGTGAGAGAAAAACCTAGCAAAAGCGGTTACAAGGTGCTTTGCCAGAACAAATGTTTATTGATGTACCCAATAAAAACACTAATAATAGTAGCACAGATCAATGCCACTTCTCAAACTCGGTTCCAAAACATATTAATAGGTGATCTGGGGAGATGGGAAAACCCAACTCCATAATCAAAGATATTTGGGAACACTGAGTAGAATTTGTGCAACACTAAAGAGACTTCAATGTATTACATGTGCTTTATCAGCCTTCAAAAGGGGGATACCATATGGGATTTTCCGAGCTGCTTGAAAAGACAAACATTTAATCACAGGAACAAGATGTAAAACATTTGGGGTAAAGATAATATGGAAAATTTGCTATTGCTTCAGGGGTATATTTCCTTGTCTTATCCAAAGTTCACATATCCAGACCACTCTTCATTTCACTTACCTTCTGCCTAATATCTCCAGGAAGGACCCAGACTGGTAAATATATAGAGCATAGGAAGATACTGAAAGAGGAATGGTATCTATGATCCTTTCTAAATATGAATTATCTTCTGAAAGCCAAGAGCCCACTTGATTGAGGCAGTGGTTAATGGTGGTTTCATGTGAAAAGGAAATTCTTCATTAAAAAACAAACAAAAAAAACACAAAAACTAATGTATGTAATAACTACATGCAGTGCATGGGACTTGTTTGGATCTGGATTCTACAAACCAAGTATAAGAAAATATTTGGGGGATGAGTGCAAAGTTTGCAGGCTAAGGAATTACAATTATCGTGTTAAGCATGATAATTGTATCTGGTGCTCTAAGGACATATGCTTAGTAGTTTATTGTGGAATATCATGATGTTTAGGATTTACTTTAAAATAACCCAGGGAATTCCCTGGCAGTCCAGTGGTTAAGACTCCATGGTTTCTGCCAAGGGTGCATTTTCAATCCCTAGTCAGGAATGAAGATCCTGTAAGCCATAAGGCATGGCCAAAAAATAAAAATAAAAAATAGATGAAGCAAATATGGCAAAATATTAATAACTGTTCAGTCTAAGTAATGGAATATAGAGAGTTTTTATATTTTTGTTAGTTTGAATTTTTATGATAAATAGTTTGTTTGTTTTTTTCTTCTTAATGCAGATTTGTTAGTCCAGATCTACTAAAATCAAACTCTCTAGATACTGGGCCTAAAAGTCTGCTATTGTTTCCCTCCTCCTCTCTCTCACTCTCTTTTTAAAAAATCACATGTAGTATCAGCTAACTGAGATGCCAGATTCCCCTGGACTGTGGTAACCTTTGCACATTGCCCCGTACCTCACAGCCCAGTACTTGGCAGTGAGGTTGGTGTATGAGGTGTTTGAACACAGGAGAAAGCCTATTGCAGTGCTTCTGAGCAGGGCTTGGTATCAAGCTTCAGGTCTCTTCCAGTACTAAGTAGGCAAAGTCTGGCATGGTCCAGTGTGTGGACCCAGAGCCATTTTGAATTACATGACCCCAGGTACTGGCAAACAAAATCACTGGCATATAAGCAAAGGCTTTTGGTTTTTCAATTTTACAAGAAGTATATTTACCTCTTACACTGTTGGTGGGAATGTAAACTAGTACAGCCACTGTGGAAAACAGTGTGGAGATTCCTTAAAAAATTGCAAATAGAACTGCCTTATGACCCAGCAATCCCACTGCTGGGCATACACACCAAGGAAACCAGAATTGAAAGAGACACATGTACCCCAATGTTCATCGCAGCACTGTTTATAATAGCCAGGACATGGAAACAACCTAGATGTCCATCAACAGATGAATGGATAAGCAAGCTGTGGCATATATACACAATGGAGTATTACTCTGCCATTAAAAAGAATAAATTTGAATCAGTTCTAATGAGATGGATGAAACTGGAGCCTATTATACAGAGTGAAGTAAGCCAGAAAGAAAAACACCAATACAGCATACTGACACATATATACGGAATTTAGGAAGATAGTAATGATGACCCTGTATGTGAGACAACAAAAGGACACAGACATAGACAATGGACTTTTGGCCTCAGAGGGAGTAGGAGAGGGCGGGATGATCTGGGAGAATGGCATTGAAGAATATATACTATTATGTAAGAAACGAATCACCAGTCTATGTTTGATACAGAATGCAGGACGCTTGGGGCTGGTGTACGGGGATGATCCAGAGAGACGTTGTGGGGTGGAAGGTGGGAGGGGGACTCGGGATTGGGAGCTTGTGTGCACCTGTGGTGGATTCGTGTCGATGTATGGCAAACCCAATAGAGTATTGTAAAGTTAAATTTAAAAATAAATAAATTTAAAAAAAAAGAAGTATATTTAGAAAGCAATTTTTAAATGCTCTCATTTCCTCTAAAATTTTAAGTAAAAATTTTCACAAGTCTATACATTTAGCTGTTAAGAACTATTCTCTGTAATACACAGTTGCATATCTTTGAATTAAGATTTTAAAAGTGAATAATTACTTGTCATAATTAGAAGGTAACTATAAAATTATAATAAAAAGTGATATTACATTGTACAAGTACAACATTTTAAAGCAAAAAATGTAATAACTCTAATCAATTTCTAACATGGGTACCTAAAAATTAGTTCTTAAAAGAGAATGGCCACTCTGAATGATTAGCATAATAAAGTTATATATTATACTTCACATACTAAATGACTGTCAACCTTCAGAGTTGATGTTTTGGTATATCTTTTAAAAGAACACAGTGAAGAACACAGAAATTCATTACCTGCAGAATCCATGCTATTAACCCATACCATCTATACTCTCAAAAATCCATATCATCATAACTTTCTAAATATTCTGGCAGAAGGCTTACAAAACAGGCCTGAGTATCATTCTGTGGTGAATATGGTCTGCAGAAAGTGGATCACCAACATAATTAGCCATGTTCTAAGATATCATATCCATTAAATATAGGTTTGTGAGCTGTTTTCATTTTTCTAAAATATACAGAGATGGCCTTATAGCTGCCTTTTTAAATGCTTGTCTGTTACCATGTAAAATCAGGTAGCATACCAGAAGTGGTACCTTTAATACACCTTGGGAAGCATCAGTCTAATCTAAGTGCAGCAAAATTACATCAGATCCTTTGCTAATAGGAAAGAAAGGGGGGAAATGATTCCTAAAGGGGAAGAAGTATGTCACATGTATTATATTCGTTTGACTTGTATCTAGAACAGTGCCTAAAACAAATAGGCATGCAGTACAAGTCTGAGTAAACGAATGAATGCTCATCATGTCTCCAAATTATCTCTAGCCCCTATTCTCAAAACCAATTATTTGTCAAGATAAAGGCTTTAATCAGAGCTCTTAGCCCATGAAAATTAAATTGCTGAACCTGGCCCCTTTGTAGGAAATGTAAAACTCATGAAATTCAAGTACTCTTGGGAAATCCAAACACATTTTCATTTACCAGTGTTTATAATTGAGGCAAAAATAAATTTATATAAATTTATTTAAATACATGGATATTAGCTTTTGATATTTCCTAAAACACTGGAAAAGGAAATGGAAAATTCTCTCTCATGAGGATTTGGAGGATGCTTATTGTAACTGAAAGAATGCAGACAGAAAGCCTGGGCTTGAATCCTGACTCTGCTACTGGTTAGTAGTGTATAACCTGGTAAAGTCATGTAATCTCTCTGAGCTTCAGTACTCACTTTATACAATGAGGTGATTAAACTGTCTATAAGTTTCCTTCCAGCTCTAAAATTCTGTTTTCCAATTCTTCTTCTCCCAGAGACTCCTGAGCAGTGCTTGGTATGAAGCTTCAGGTCTTTTCTAGTACTGAGTAGGCAGAGTCTGGCATGGCCCAGTGTGTGGACCCAGAGCCATTCTGAATTACATGAGTCTGGGTATTGGCAAACAAAATTATTGGCATATATGTAAAGGCTATTGTTTTTTCAATTTTGAAGCAAGTATATTTACAAAACACTTTAAAATGCTCTCATTTCCTTTAATATTTAAGAAAAATTTATCACAAGTCAATACATTTAGTTAAGGAATATTTTCTGTAATCAGATTGTTTGGGAGTAAATTGTAGCTTTAGAACTTGGACACAGATAGATGTGCTAACTAGTCTTATTGTGGTAGTCATTTCGTAATATATATGTCTACCAAATCATCACCCTCTACACCCTGAACTTTCACAATGTTATATGTCAATCATATCTCAAACCTGGGGAGAAACGATCTTAGCAAAGGGACTTCTCCAGGACTCAATTACCTCATCTTTTTAAAGTGATTACAAAAAGAAAAAAGAAAAAAAAAAAAAAAGCTATCTATCTCCTTAAGGGTTTGTGGGAGGCATAAGAACGAAACGAAAAACGAAAATTGTAAAGCACTTCGGAGAGCACCTGACCTAGTAATCACTCAATAAAGCATCTACAACTGGTCTTTTCCAAATATCCCTTATCTAGGAAACAACTTTTTTATTTTAAAGAACACAATAAAAGTGTTCATTTGGTATATACCTACCCCTTCACTTTGGAGAAGGAAATGGCAACCCACTGCTGTATTCTTCATGGTCCATGGGGATGCAGAAAGTCAGATACAACTGAAGTGACTAAGCATGTACCCCTTCACTCGGACCCATTTTTGTCACATCTGCAGAATAAGTGAGGAAGGCAGGCAAGGATCATCACCTGACTGCTCCTTGTCTCTCTGACTCTAGAGTTCTGTTCCTCTCTACAACTAAATAAATAGCTTTAGTCATAAAATTTCGGAGAAGGCAATGGCACCCCACTCCAGTACACTTGCCTGGAAAATCCCATGGACAGAGGAGCCTGGTGGGCTGCAGTCCATGGGGTTGCTAAGAGTTGGACACGACTGAGTGACTACACTTTCACTTTTCACTTTCTTTCATTGGAGAAGGAAATGGCAACCCACTCCCGTGTTCTTGCCTGGAGAATCCCAGGGACGGGGGAGCCTGGTGNCCTGGTGGGCTGCAGTCCATGGGGTTGCTAAGAGTTGGACACGACTGAGCGACTACACTTTCACTTTTCACTTTCTTTCATTGGAGAAGGAAATGGCAACCCACTCCCGTGTTCTTGCCTGGAGAATCCCAGGGACGGGGGAGCCTGGTGTGCTGCTGTCTATGAGGCCGCACAAAGTTGGACAGGACTGAAGTGACTTAGCAGCAGCAGCATCAAATTTGCCTAAAGTTGACTATCTGGTTGTGTGCTATTGACCCATTCTGAGCAACTCTACAGAAGTGGCCATGTGAAATGCCAACTTGGGTTGAAAACGATGGTTCAGGAAGCCCGTGTCCTGTTTTTACGAGGCCCATGAGATAATGCTAAGTCACTTCAGTCGTGTCTGACTCTGTGCAACCCCATAGACAGCAGCCCACCAGGCTCTCCTGTCCCTGGGATTCTCCAGGCGAGAACACTGGAGTGGGTTGCCATTTCCTTCTCCAATGCATGAAAGTGAAAAGTGAAAGTGAAGTCACTCAGTTGTGTCCAACCTTCAGCAACCCCATAGACTGCAGCCTACCAGGCTCCTCCATCCATGGGATTTTCCAGGCAAGAGTACTGGAGTGGGGTGCCATTGCCATGAGATAATACCTGTGGTTTAAATGCTTCAAAATGCTTTTCAAATGCCACTTATACAGAAGGTCCAATTTGAAGATAAAATCTAAAGGGAAAAGGCCAGATGTGGAATGTGACCTCTGGAAGATCTCTCATTATGATAAGGCACAGTGCTCATGTCCCATGGATCCTGGAGTGGTTGTCTCTCTGTACTGATTTGGCATAATGAGAGGGATGACCTGTGGGGGAAGAGGAGAGACCCCGTTCCCCAGGAGCACTGGGAACAAAAAGAGGAGGCAACCATAGGGAAGAAATGGCCAGGTTCATTTTGAACTATTGCCTCACATTCATAAACATTTTAAGTAAACAGTTATTGTATTTTATATCTAAAAATAAATGTTTTTCTTTAAAATAACTGACAGGAAATTCTTATGAATACGTTTCCTATAAAAGGAATGAATAAACATTTGAATTAACAGCCAATAAATCAAAATCCTTTAAAAACTGGTTTTACTTTATAACTGATGTCTTAGAGTAAATGTAGATGGATGATGTTAAGTATATGTCATTCCTTTATTTTAGAAACACATTTTTGCCATTTTTTTTCTTTTTTAGAAGTAATACATAAGACTGATACCACTGGCTGGAAATAGTTGCTGGGGGAAAACTCTGACATCAAGCAAAAGGCATGTAATCAGCCAGAACAGTACAATTAGCAGCAGTATCGTGCCCAACCACACAAACTTGCAGTGCCCTGTACCTAAAAACAAGTTTTGAGGGAATGAGAACAAGGAAAACGTGTTTGGGTTTTTTTTTTTTTTTTTCCCCTGTTAATTAGCATAAGTCACAAAGCTAAAGGATTTTAGTTTGAAATAGGAATTACAGATAATGGGAAAATCTCAAAAACTGAGGATAAAGATTAAATTCACAAGATGAGTTGATGTCTTTATATCTTTATGAAGGAAATCCATAAACCCAATTAAAACCATTTCTAAAAAATCATTCCAATTTAACTTGTCTCTCCTCAATCTCTTTAAAAAGTTTTAATGCCTGGCTTTTCCTGAAACTCAAGGATGTTAAGTTCTCCACGTAGCCAAGAGTAACAGAGAAATCTTTGATTTAAGAAACGGAACATTTGCCAAATTCTTTCCATGGGTTTGGAGTGAGATAGGATAGCATGGTGCCTTATCCTCATCTTCAACATCAGTGGGAAAAGTAATTCAGTCCCTACCACCCCATTCAGACTGGGAGCCTCCAGCTGTGGGTGGTTCTGCATTTTTCGCATTCCTCCTAGAGGGCTGACAGTCATTCTGCTAGCCACAGCTGACAGTAGACTCCTGTCGCATGCTGCATCTTACTGCTCAGCTCTAGCAATGATAAACAAAACCAGAGGGGCAAAAGGCAAAGGTGATTCCAGGACAGCCATCAGTTCCCCACATGGACCCTGAACTGTCCAGCTCTCTCCTTTATGCTGTGTTTATGGCTCAGATGAAGTAAGTGGAAACTTGAAAAGGAAAAGCTAAGCTGCCAATAAAATGTGGAGTAAGTAGCAGTTTACCTGAGAGCTTTGTCATTCTTTGTTCAGTTTATTAATTTAAAACCAAGGCAGACTTAAGCTGTTAGGATAGAAGGGGTGCTATCAACCACTGCCCTATTGACACCTTCTTATCAAATGACATATAATTCTGTATAAATTCATATATTTATAATTATTTAAAAACAGATCTAGCCATTGGAAACAGGACTGTGAATTTTGTCCCCAGCCTTTCTACTGTTTGAGTGGGCACCTATCTTGGGTAGTTCTCAATGTTTACTGATACCTATCTTGCTTTTTGAATATTAAATACTTTACTAAAAAAGTGAATACTGCAGTGTCAGATTTCTAAATTTTTCTTAAATGTAGGCGTTTCCATTATTTTCATGTCACTTTTTCCATTTTGCTTTAAAACATTATTTAGAAACTCTAATACTAAGGGTCTATTTAAATTGGGGTATGTTATCTGTACTCTGATTCCTTATTTATAAAAAAGGAATTATGATGTTACCTATCTCATAGGTAACTGTTATGATTAAATAGGATGATAAACAGAAGACCTGACACAATACCTATAACACAGTAAGTAATCAATAAACCATCAACTGTCATTACTATTTTAAATGCATTCCATTCCCAGAAACCACTCTTTTGAAGTAACTTGTCATTCATAGACAAAATAGTATCTATTCATGCAACTTTGTACTTATCTATGAGGTATCACCATCCAAAGCCCTGATGGGTCAGTTCAGTGGGGATGAAATTTATAGATATTGATTAGACAACATTAACAGAACAAAAGTATGAAATAGGAAGAAGTAAAAATTGGGATGCTTATATATTCTATTCAATCTATATTCTGTTTCTCAGAGTTACCCTACAGCATACTTATGGAAATGTCAAGTAAGACTGTGATTCACTTATACACTATTAGATTCATGTGGAAGTTTCTGGGGATTCAATATTATTGTGATGTTTCTGGGGATGCATTATTCACTTTATTCAATAAGACTAGTGGGCTCCATTGCTTTATCTTTAGTGGAATGACTTTGTAAAACTTGATAAACAGAAACCTCAATTAAAATAGAGTTGGGCTACAAACAGCTGCAAAAAGAAGAGAAGCAAAAAGCAAGAGAAAAGGAAAGATATAAGCATCTGAATGCAGAGTTGCAGAGAATAGCAAGAAGAGATAAGAAAGCCTTCTTCAGCGATCAATGCAAAGAAATAGAGGAAAACAACAGAATGGGAAAGACTAGAGATCTCTTCAAGAAAATTAGAGATAC
>SJYV01041336.1:264969-309836 GCA_006410875.1 Neotragus pygmaeus | reverse complement strand
GTGATGCCATCCAGCCATCTCATCCTCTGTCATCCCCTTCTCCTCCTGCCCCCAATCCCTCCCAGCATCTGTCTTTTCCAACGAGTCAACTCTTCACATGAGGTGGCCAAAGTACTAGAGTTTCAGCTTTAGCATCATTTCTTCCAAAGAAATCCCAGGACCAATCTCCTTTAGAATGAGTTGGTTGGACCTCCTTGCAGTCCCAGGGACTCTCAAGAGTCTTCTCCAACACCACAGTTCAAAAGCATCAATTCTTCAGCACTTCAGCTTTCTCTCACATCCATACATGACCACATGAAAAACCGTATCCTTGACTAGACAGACCTTTGTTGGCAAAGTAATGTCTCTGCTTTTGAATATGCTATCTAGGTTGGTCATAACTTTCCTTCCAAGGAGTAAGCGTCTTGATTTCATGGCATCAGTTTTAATAGAACACTTACCTAAGTGGTCACAAATGGGTGTCAAAATAATTTGGTGAGTTTGCTGCTTTTTTTTGAGATTCCCAACTTTTTCACTAGTTCTTAAATGTTTCTGATCTGTTTATAGGTTTGGAAACCATTATCTAAAAGAAATTGGCTAATAAGTCTAAGTGGAAATCAGGCAATATTTATGAAAAGTTCTTAAGTATGTCTTTTTACAGCTATTCTTCTTGGGTTTTGCTTTCATGAGAATTTGAATATACTAGAATTCATACATATATTCTTTATTTTAAATGCTAGTGATAGTGATATAAAGGATAATGGAAGAGAGAGAGATTAGGAAGTGGTTGGAGTATGTGCTCAACATGACTTATGCAAAATAATACTTGATAGCCCTAATAATCCTTTCAAAGTTTATTTCTGTGTAATAGTTATTTGTTCAAAACATACATTTTCAATGTTTAAGCTAAATACATTTCTACCACACTTGGAGAAGGCAATGGCAACTCACTCCAGTAATCTTGCCTGGAGAATCCCATGGACAGAGAAGCCTGGTAGGCTGCAGTCCATGGGGTCGCTGAGAGTCAGACACGGCTGAGTGACTTCACTTTTACTTTTCACTTTCATGCATTGTAGAAGGCAATGGCAACCCACTCCATTACTCTTACCTGGAGAATCCCAGGGACAGAGGAGCCTGTTGGGTGCCGTCTATGGGGTCACACAGAGTCGGACACGACTGACGCGACTTAGCAGCAGCTACCACACTACTTTAAAATAAAATTTAGCAAATTATTGAATATTTGCTATTGAGTATATTGAAATATATTGAATATTGAATAATTACAATTATAATATATTGTATGAGTTAATAACTAGTCAGGTCTGGTTAGATTATAAAATCATACTTTATTAATGTAATTTTTCCTTAAGACTAATTTTATTTCAGTAAGGTGATTCTTCACTGAAGTGAAAAGCTTTAGTATTTCCAACGTTTTAAAATGTTTAATTATTCATTTGTTTATTTGTTTTTGGCTGTGATCAGGTCTTCATTGCTGCATGAAGGCTTTCTCCAATTGCTTCAAGCTGGGGCTACTCTCTAGTTGCGATGCGGGGGCTTCTCGTTACAGTGGCTTCTCTTGTTGTAGACCACGGACTCTGGGGCATGCAGGCTTCAGTAGCTGCAGTGAGTAGGCTCAACAGTTAAAGTTCCCAGGTTCTAGAGCACAGGCTTCATAGTTGTGGCACATGGACTTGGTTGCTCCGTGACATGTGAGATCTTCCTGGACCAATGACTGAACCTGTGTCTCCTGCATTGGCAAGCAGATTCTTTACCACTGAGCCACCCAGGAGGCCTTTCCAACTTTTTTCGCTTCTGACATCACTGTCATTTAATATGAATTAAAATAAATCTTGCCATACCTCTGCTGACAAAGAGGATATATTCTACCACCTTAGAAATGTTATTGCCAGAGATAGAAATTATGCTAATACAAACAATGCTTTCAACAGATGAAAGTTTATCCTATTTTCTTTTCCTCTTCAAAGTCACTGTATACTTAAAGAAGTGATACAGGACAACATAACATGTGTATCAAGTCTTGGGGCTGAGAAAGAGATCCAGGTAACGTTAGAAGAGTAAATGGAGAAACTGAGCCCAAATACCTCTCACTGTAGGTCCCAAATGACTCCTCATCTCTAGCGGTTCTTTTCAAAAGACATTCAGCAGAATCAGCTAGCATACTTGAACGGTAGCCTCCCCTCAACCCAACTCATGGAGCACTTAAATGTTCCAGTCAAGGTCACTCTTTAGATCGGCAGTTCTCAACTGCTGCTGCTNTGGAAGGAATGATGCTAAAGCTGAAACTCCAGTACTTTGGCCACCTGATGTGAAGAGTTGACTCATTGGAAAAGACTCTGATGCTGGGAGGGATTGGGGCCAGGAGGAGAAGGGGACGACCGAGGATGAGATGGCTGGATGGCATGACCAACTCGATGGGCATGAGTTTGAGTGAACTCCGGGAGCTGGTGATGGACAGGGAGGCCTGGCATGTTGTGATTCATGGTATTGCAAAGAGTTGGACATGACTGAATTGAACTGAACTGTATCATTTGCTAAATGAGTAAACAAATCCATTATGGATAAGGCCCTCAAGCAGTGGGGGGACTTGGGATACAGTTTTGGTAGGAGAAGATTGACTGAGAAGAGTCAAGAACAAATGGCCCAAGAGGAAGGTACATGGAAGCTTGAAGGTGGAGGGGACTAAACCCCAAGTGAGAAAATGCCTGATCAACTCTGCCCCAGCAGCAAGGTAGTTTAGAGGGAAACTATGAACTTGAATTCAGATTTCCTGAGTTCAGACACAGACATAACCACTTGTTTCCTTTGAGATCTTCGGCATCATAAACCAGGGATAATGACAGTATCTCCATCAAAGGGCTGTCATGAGCATTCAACGAGGTCATACTTATAAACCTTTTAGACTGGTGACCAGTCAAGAGTCAGTCTAGATCGACTGTTGAGAAGTGGCAGTGTTTCAGAGTGGGATGAGGGTCTTGAGAACCATAAAAATCTAAATGGTTATCATGGTGAAAGGAAAAGGGAACTACCCAGGAGTGAGTAGAAAGTTGACCAAGCATTTGTGAGTGCTCCAGTGAGGCAACTGTTGTCTTGGTGATGTGACTAATAGACTCATTTATTTCATCTTCTTTAATCTTCCTCAGTGACTTTAAAGCAAAATGGATGATTAACTTGACATGAATTTGGGGATTGTTAAGACTGCTTTAAAAGATCAAGGAGATACGGGGCAATGAAACTAGAGAGAGCATATATTCAAAATTGTGAGCCCAGGCATTAAGCTCAAAGGGAAAGAAGGGAGCCAAAAACAGCTAACAAACTGAAATAACTGGGGGCGGGGGTTGTGGCGACTGAAAATCTCAAGGTTAAACAACAGCTCTGGTGGAAGAGGTGGAAGGCAGGACGTGGTTGACAGAGCAGTGTCCAGTATTTAGAGATGGAGCAGGTGACACAAGGGCCATTGAAGCTTCCCATGGAGCTGAGGGGGCTGAGCAAACAGAAGCAAGGCCATGTAGGTTCCCCTTGCTCAACTCAAACCACTCTGTTCCTAACAGTATCTCATCAGAACGTTTTTGCTAGCAAGGAATCCAGTAACTGATCAACTACTCTAGCAAAATCTTTCTAATGTTCTTCTTAGTATTTCAAAAGGCAGGGGGAAGGCTCAATGCAATATAGAGTATACATTAAGAATACAATGAAATATACATTATTGTATACAAGAAATACAATATACATTAAGGAATATCAGTAGAGATAAAATATTGATAATTATATGTATATTTTTACGTCAAATATAAACATTAGGTGAACTGGCTGATGTACGAAGCTTCATTCAAGTCAACCAAAAGTCTTCTTAAGGGATTGATCTTTTCTCATCATTATCTGAGATGTCTCAAAAAATGTTAATCCTCTCCCATTCTCATCTCAGTGCTTACTCTCTTCTCTACCCTTCTCTCAAGGCAGCTGTGTACATACACACACACACCCTTCTTACACATAGTTTATGGGATTCATTCATTCAACAAGTATGTACCAGACACTGTTCTAGATGCTGGGGCCATGATAGTCAGAGAGGCTAGATCTGTGATCACATGAAGCTTACGTTCTAAACAGAGAGACAGTTGACGAACAAGTGAACATATTTACAAAATATTTCAGATAGTGAAAATGCCGCCCAAAAGAGTGATAATAATAAAATATTTTATATTCATTTGTATATTGTCTGTATGTCTATGAAATTATCATGTAGTAGGTATATATCCCCATTATCCTTTAAGAAATTGGAGTTAAAGTGACAAACATATTATCCAATATAGAACTACTGGCAGAAGAGAAAGTCATTAATTTTCTGATTCTCTTTTTCTGCTCAAGAAATCACATAGAATATTTGGCTTAATGATAAATGAATCACAAATACTGTATTAAAAGTTTTTAACAGAAAGCAAGTTTAAGAAAGCCTATTCTCCCCCAACCCCAAAGGATCTTACCTTCAAAGCCAGATCTAGGTAAGAGTGCTGCCTACCAAACAGCACTTTATTCTCCTGGCCTGTCAAAACTGAACTTCAGAATCTGAGATCCTTTGGGAACAATCTGAAATCTGTGATTCCTAATTCCAACTCCACAGTCTAACTACCAGTGTTCCTTCTTCAAAGAATTCGAGCCTAAGAATTCTGTATATGCTAATAAAATGAAAAAGAAAAATGGAACCATTGCTTTGCCTATAGAACTTCTTAAGATTTTTTTTGGCATTGAAGTTCCACAGCCAAGCCAAACAAAAGTGAATGTAGGTTTTGTTTCTAAACTAGGATCAGGTGAAAGGGAAACAGGACTCTAATGTGGGTATTCACAAATACTTTTTCCTTTTTATCATACCAGCTAATGTAACCTTGTGTTATAACCAAAAATCCCAGCCACTGCAGATGGGTAGGTTGTCTCTTGAAAACCTTCAACAAAGTTCTTTAGCCTCAATGAATTTCCTGTGAAATTTCAGAGCAACTACATCTTATTTGCACCTTCATTACTTTTAAGCAACTAAAATCCATCATTACTTTTTAAGCAACTAAAATCAAGCTTAAGAGCATGTTTGTCATGCCTACAATCTACTCAAGGTAATCAAATTAAAACAGACCAGACAGATTTCATAAATCTTCTTCACAAATGAAATTTCCATCAAGAAGACCAGCATTGACCAGGCTGTAAATCTGTGTTTGTTTCCTCATTCTAGTTCAGTGTGTTTCTTGGGTCTCAGGCACAAATCAGTAAGATGGCATCACTACATATAGAAGAGAATTTCAGTGACATCTGTACTGTTATCATTTCTGTTTGAAAGTGATGCCACCTAGGATGCCACCCAAGATAAAAATCTTCAGAGTGTGCCTGAGGCATAACTCAGAGTACCCAGTCTGTTACCAGAGTCCTCCTTGCTTTCCTTTCTCATCTGTCTCCCCCAATAGGGAGTGGAGAGTGTTGCCTCCCATCTCTAAGGGTTAGGAATATTTTCTTTTAGCTTTTTGTAGAGAATCAAGGAATCAGGCAGTTGAAAAACTGCTCTAGGACCTTTAAGGCCCATTGCATAAATATATGAGTGACATACATCAGGTTTTATACTATAGGGAGTCTCCCCCCTTATCTTGTTCTTCCTGCTAGACATTTTTGTGTGTGTGTTCAAGGGCCCTTCTGCCTGTCCTTAATCTTCTCTAGAATCTGAAGCCCATGCATAAGGCAGCAGTGCTCTTTTCATACTTAATTCCTCACCCTGTTTTAGTGGGCAGCCGTATCCCTCAAGCCAGCACTGTCTTTGTCCCTGTGCCTTTCAACTAGAAAACCTCAGGGCAGTTCTCCATGCTGGGCTGGCTGTCCTACTTCGTGTAGCTCATGTCTCCCCTGCACCCCTTAGAATAGCCTCTCCTGAAGAGTGAATGGCCTGGCCTGTGAGCTGCCGCAACGCCCCCCATCCGTCTTATGGAAACTTTTGTCTGGAGTATTCAAGTATTCAAGCCCTCAAGGAACCGGAATGTGGTGTTTGTGGTGAAACTAAAACCATATTGGAACAGAAAGAAACTCTTCAAATATGTCTCCTGTAAATTTTATATACTGTATTAAAACCAAACTTTGTCCCAGGATAATCAAGTTAAACTATTTTAAAATAGTGTCTCAAAACTTGATGGCCAAGAGAATAGGATTTAATGAATTTAAGTTTTTTTTCAATTTTGTATCTGTGAATTGGATAAAGGTAAATGTTTCTGAGTTATATTGGTACATAGTATTAATTCAGTGCTGTGCTTCCTCTACAAAATACAGCTGACCCTTGACCAACAAGGGGTGGGGTAGGTTGTAGGGGCACCCACCCTCCATGCAGGCAAAAATCCATGTAAAATTTATAGTTGGCCTTCCAAATATATACATATGCCCTCAGTACTCCATATTTGTGGTTTCTCTGTATCTGCAGTTCCATGTCTGTTGCTGGAACCAACAGTGGATCCTGCTGTTGTTCGGTCACTTGTGATCCCATGGACTGCAGCACACCAGGCTTCCCTGTCCTTTACCATCTCCTGGAGCTTGCTCAAACTCATGTCCATTGAGTCAGTGATGTCATCCAACCGTCTCATCCTCTGTCATCCCTTTCTCTTCCTGGCTTCAATCTTTCCTAGCAGCAGGGTCTTTTCTAAATGAGTCAGTTCATCGCATCAGGTGGTCAAAGTATTGGAGCTTCAGCATCAGTCCTTCCAATGAATATTCAAGATTGATTTCCTTTAGAATCGACTAGTTTGATCTCTTTGCAGTCCAAGGGACTCTCAAGAGTCTTCTTCAACACCACAGTTCAAAAGAACCAATTCTTTGGCACTCAGCCTTCCTTATGGTCTATCTCTCACATCCATACATGACTACTAGAAAATCCTGTAGTACTGTAGTATTAATTAGTGGGAAAAAAATTCACATATAAATAGACCTATTCAGTTCAAACTTATGTTGTTCAGAGGTCAGCTATAATTCTTTATATTCCTGGTCACAGACTCCTAGTACATAATAATGAGACAGCTAGATTAAATGACTGTTAATCAATTCTCCTGACTTCCCTTGAGAATTAAAATCTCTTTTGGTGTTTTATTTTAGAGAACATAAGTTATATAGTGCTACTGCTAAGTCACTTCAGTCGTGTCTGACTCTGTGTGACCCTATAGATGGCAGCCCACCAGGCTCCCCGTCCCTGGGATTCTCTAGGCAAGAATACTGGAGTGGGTTGCCATTTCCTTCTCCAGTGCATGAAAGTGAAAAGTGAAAGTGAAGTCAGTTGTATCCGACTCTTACCTCATGAACTACAGCCTACCAGGCTCTTTTACCCATTGGATTTTCCAGGCAAGAGTACTGGAGTGGGGTGTCATTGCCTTCTCCAAAGTTATATACTAGCTGAGAATAATAAAGAGTGCATTTTGAGTTTTTGTCAGTGAAAACCAGGACTACATCCCTGTACTGTTGGTTTCCATGTGCGATTCTTTTTTCTTTCAAAGTAATATATGTTAGCTAAAGGGACATTTGGGCTTCCCTGCTTGCTCAGTGGTAAGGAATCCACCTGCAATGGATGGATTACAGGAGACTGAGTTTCGATCCCTGTGTTGGGAAGATCCCCTGGAGAAGGGAATAGCAGCCCACTCCAGTATTCTTGCCTGGAGAATCCCATGGAGAGAGAAGCCTGGTGGGCTACAGTCAATAGGGTCAAAAAGGGTTGGAAAAGTGACTTAACATGCATGCAAAGGGACATTTAAGACCTTCGAGTAGGAGTTTTAAAGCAAATTTGCTTTAAAATGAATAGTTTTGCTTTTTCAGTGAACTTTAGTAATTACCAAAGAGAAAAAGGAGCCTAATTTCTTTATTATGACCTTCAGGCAGAATGATGAACAGAATTTAATTTGGAGGAAGTATTCTTTAAAAGCTACTATGTCAATTTACTGGCATCTTCCTTTGACTAGAATTTATATTTCAGCATTAAAATATACTGTAAGTTCCAAATTCTCTTGAATTATGTGTAAAAGATGAAAAAGAACTAAATTATTTTCTTCTAACATACTGAACTGAGCTTAATTCTTAAGGTACTCTTCTGGTGTTTGGAAAATACTTTGAATAGGGATGTAAATTATAGCATTCACATCTCTTCATTTTCTATGTAACTGTGTTTCTTACATAAATGTGTAACTATCACCCAACCAAAGCTTAAGCATGTTCAATTACAAAATGAGGCTACAACCATTGTCCTTGAAAACCATGCCTCCATGCGCCTGCTCATTCTGTGCTCTTTTCCTGAGATACTGTAACCCATAGTTCCCACATGTGTCTCCACATACAATAATATGGGCCTCTTGAAAACATCCCCAAGTCCAGGTCACATCCTAGGCTAATTAAACCATATTCCTGGAACACAGGGATCCGGAGTTTTTAAAATCCCCAGGTGGTTGCAATGTGCTACCAAGTTTGAGAACCACCACTTCAACCAACTTGTTCTCAAACTTTCTTTCATCCTTCCCATCTCAGTTAATAGGGAATGTCTGAAGCCCGCTCTTGACCTTCCCATTATCCCTCCTGCATATCTCTACTATACCAAGCATAAAGTTCATCTGTACCCTCAAACTATAAGAAGATGCTATTTTTAGGTTTAAATCCCAGAGTCTAACCCTGGGCTTGTGTAAGGGAGTACTCAATAAATAAATTTATGGGACGAATAACATCTTCCTAATAAAACTAAAGCAAAACCATACAATATTTATATTGCTATGGAGAAAGCTTAAGATGTGTTTTAAGGATAATGTTTCACTTGATGGTCAACATCTCATATTTAGGAAAACATCTCATCATACCAATGAAAATAAATCCTTACCTAAACATCAAAGAGAGTCATAAAATATAACTTTAATTACCTACAAAACTGCATTATTTATTATAATAAGCACATAAAAACATTTCCTGTGGTAAGAAACATCTAAAACAACTCATCCTTTCTCAGTTCCAGTTCCATCTTGAGTGGATTGTGTTTTCCAAAGCAGTCCTTCCTGAATTTTATGTTGTTTCAGGGGTTTATAAAACTGATTTTTAAGAATTTTAAAGTACTTAGTTTACAAAGTGTAAGATGTGAAGTGTCTATGTTTATCCTGGTATTCATGCTAATAATATGATCACTATGATTTTAAAAATTCATATAGCAAATTTTGCTATAAACAAATCTTAGACAATAAATCCAATCTTAAACACATGTTTTTTAAAAGTAGTTTAAAATATTTTACTCCCTGGGTTATCTAATTACTTCAAATTTCAGCAATGCTTCACAATCCAACGTTATTCTTTATCTGCTAGATTTTTATGCATGAAGCCTGAAAAAAATAATCAGATTTAGGAACTGTTTTCCATGATAGTGTTATATTCCTCACTTGTCTCATTTATCTTCACATACGAAAACTTGGATTATTTCATGAGATATCAAATTAAGACCTTGTCAACTATTGTTCAGTATGCACTAAATGAGAGGAAGAAGTATAAACCTCCACTTTTAAAATCAACGTTGTAATCAACTAGTAAACAAAATTTTAAATTTAGTCTGTTAATTAAACAGAACTAATTCAAACGGCAGTCCTTGGAACATAGTTCTTGTCCTCCTTCCCACAATGGAGTCATGACTTTATCCGAAATAAGCTCCCCATGGATATATAGATTGTGGAAAGACAAAAAAGAGCACCATCCCCAATATTCAGTTCTAATGTCATTGTTCCCAAAATGTAAAAGCTGTGAAACAACCATTTCTAGTAAGCGTCGGCTGTGAACACAAAACAATGGAATTTCTTTTGCCATGTAAACAAGGCACAGAGGCATACCTTCAACGGGTAACTTTATTTTTGGATCGAACTATATATTTGGATCAAAAGAGCAGGGCAATTTTAAAGCTGCCTTCTGTTAGCATAAATCTGATTTGGGGTAGTGTCCTTTGTCAGGTCCTGTTTCCTTGTCTCCTTGTCACTTCCAGAGGCACCTCATCACTCCCTTAGTGAGGGGCCCCGTGGGCGTTACTGCCGCCCCTGGCGAGGGCTCACCGGATTAGCAGGCACCAGAAGACCTAAGAGGTTAGAAGCGCCGGCGCGGGGAGCGGGTAGTTCTGTGGGTTGCGGGCCTGGGAGCCAGGTGGAGGCTGGTTCTTCTCTCTTGCCTCCAGTCCCCAAAAGCTGGTCCAAGTGGCGCAGGCTGGCTGGAAATGTGTAGCCTACTCCTTCCCTAGACCCAACAATTAAAAGGTGACCCCCCAAAAATCTCCATCTCCTATCTTGAGTCTTAGTGCCCTAAAAATACCTTTCATTGGCCTTTTGTATCACTCCCTCGGCTACCATCGAGAGCAGAGCGGGTAAAAATAATTTCCGAGAGGTCACTAGCGCTAAAACCACAGCGGACAGAGACTGTGTCTACCTGAAGACCTGGAGAGGCAGTTAGCGGGGAAGGCTTGACTTCCTCGGCGGGGCCTCCTCCATCCAGCATAAAACCGGCGAAAGACCGGCGTCCCGCCGTGGATGGGCAGGTGGGTGCGGGACAGGACTGGAGGGAGTAAGGAATCGCTAAATTGCCTCCGCTGGGACCGCCTCCTCGCCCAGTGGCCTCCCCTACGTTGTTCCGAATTACTAAAACGAAGCTCAGGCCAAACTGCCACCCCCGGCCAGCCCGACTGAGCTCGGGAGGTAGAGATACAGGGGAGCGAAGGCCGGGTGTCAGAGGGGGCCATTAGGCAACAACTAGGGGGAGCTGACAGTGTCCCCTCGCGCCTCCGTCTCTGTTTTGCTGGGAAGAGCCTAGATGGCTGAGGTACTAACATAGCATCCATCTGCGGCTCGCCTCCCTCCCCAGGACCCCGGAGGCGTGGCGAGCTCGGCTTTCTCCCGCCTCGGACTCGCGGCACCCCTCCGCGGGACTCTTGGTTGGGCCCGGGGCGGGGCCCGCNCGTCTCTTACATCTCCTGCATTGACAGGTGGGTTCTCTACCACTAGCACCACCTGGAAAGCCCCCCAAGAAGCACAGATCGTTAAATACTCCTATTAATAATTTCACCCAAGCCCAGGTGATATTAGTTGAGTCTGGTGAGATCTCCCTGGCATCTCAACTAAAGAATCATCCTTCTTGGAACTTCCCTAGTGGTCCACTGGCTAAGACTCTGAGCTCCCAATGCAGGGGCCCGTGTTCAATCCCTGCTCAGGGAACTGGATCCCATTAAGTATTTGCATGCTGCAGTGAAGAGCAGCTAAGACCTAGCACGAGCAAAATTTTAAAAAAGTATATTTAAAAAAAATCATCCTTCTTGTGACCCACCTTCAGCCCCCATCTGCCTCCTCTGGCAATTTCCCCAGAGAACCACCCACCCACTTGGGAGGCATGAAGGTANGCAGCTAAGACCTAGCACGAGCAAAATTTTAAAAAAGTATATTTAAAAAAAATCATCCTTCTTGTGACCCACCTTCAGCCCCCATCTGCCTCCTCTGGCAATTTCCCCAGAGAACCACCCACCCACTTGGGAGGCATGAAGGTAAAGTGATGGCCTTCTGGGGGTTATCATGAAATTTGAAAAGTCATAACATCAAGTCTTGCCACTGGGGCAACAGCTCCACAGTATTTATTGAAGCTGGAGGCAAGTATACTGAGTAACTCAGCCACTTCATTCCCAGAAACACACTCAACTAAAATGCATACATGTGCTCGGCAAAATAAAAAAGGAGATTCATAGATGCCTTATAATAAATGCTCTGCAACATAGGGAATAAACAACAAGTGATGAATTCATATTGTGGACTACCATGCAACCATGAAAAAGAACAAACCCCTGCTACAACCAACAACAAGAATGAAACTCACAGATGTAATGCTGAGTGAAAGCAACTAGACCCAGAAGAGTTCATATGCCATAACTGTATTCATATGAAATTCAGAGACAGGTAATAGGAACTTATGGTGTCAGAATAATAGGAGGGTAGTGACTGGAAGAGGGACTTAAGGAGGTTTCTGGGCATGAGCCAAGTTGTTACATATCTGTATATCGACTCCATCAGTATGTTGATTTGAGAAAATTCACTGAACTGAGCACTTAGGATTTGTGTACTTTACCCTAAAGGTTAAACTTCAATTACAAGTTGACTTACAGAAGTGAAAGACAAACAGCATATGATATTACTTATGTGTGGAAGCTAAAGTATGACCCAGTCAGGGAACTAAGATTCTGCATGCTGCACAACGTGGCCAAAGAAATAATAATTAAATTAAGGTAATACAGTGTAAAAAAATTTAAAAGTGAAACAAATATGACACAAGTTAACATACCTCAGAAACAGAAACAGAATCGCAGACACAGAGAACAGACTGGCTGTTGTCAAGGGGGAGGACACGTGAAGGGATAGGGAGGCTGGGCATAGCAGATGTAAGCTTTCACATATGGAATGGATAGACAATGAAGTCCTATTGTACAGCACAGGGAACTATATTCAATATCCTGAGATAAACCATAATGGAAAAAGGAATGCATGTATATATACAACTGAATCACTTTGCTGTACAGCAGAAATCAGCAAAACTTGGTAAATCAACAATACTGCAATTTCAAAAATTGATATATAAAGTTGAATTAAAATTATAAACAGGTTAAGTTTATTGAAAACTCTCTCACAGTGATCTCTGCAAACCCTCCTTGCTAGTCTCCTTAATTCCTTTCCTGTGCTACCCACAATCCTTTCACTGCACACCCCACCCTAACTTGAAACCAGAGCGATCTAATTAAAATGTAAATTAATATCCCTAACCTGTTCAAACCACCCAACACTCCTACTCCCCTGAGTAAGGCCTGAAGTTTCCCCATGGTGGACAGAGCCCTACATGATGTTGCCCATCACCCCTCTGACATCTCCACCCACTCACACAGATCCTTTGATCGCACAGATCCAGGCTCCCTGGGGCTCCCCAAACATGCTGAGCTTGCTCCTGCTTCTGAGTTCTGTCACTGATACCTGTCTCTCATTTATACCTTCCACAGGCATCTTTCAGGGTGTCTGATCAGCAACAGGCAAGATGGAGCCTTTTCTTCACCATTCATTCTAAAGTAGCTTCAAGTAACTCCTGTCACTTTTTAAAAATATATATATTTATTTCTAATTAGAGGACAATGACTTTACACCATTCTGTTGGTTTCTGCCGTATGTCAACATGAGTCAGTCGTAGGTACACCTATGCCCCCTCCCTCTTGAACATCCCTCCCCGCTCCCGCCCCATCCCACTGCTCCAGGTTGTCACAGAGCCCTGGTCTGTAGCTCCCGCCACTCTTGAAAACAGCACCTCGCCTTATTTTCATCATAGTTCTTACCAACCTCGTGTTTCCTTCTCTGTTTGTGCACCCTGTCTAATGCCATATCGTCAATGCCTAGAATGTTTCCGGGCACACAGAAGGTGCCCAGTAAGTTACCACTGAATGAATGAATAGATTGAGTATTGATGAGCACATACTGTATACCAAGCTTTACACACTATCTAGTCCTCACAACTCTCTTATGAGAGAGGCAGGCATTATCACCATCATGACCTCATCTTGCTGAAAAGAAGCTAAGATTCAATGAGTAAGAGTTGAATCTGGAACACAAACCCTCATCCATCTGACTCCAGAAGGATTTGGAAACAAATCATGACACCTACTAACCTATGACCTCTTTTTCCTTCCCTCCCTCCCTCTTTCTCTCCCAACCTCTCCCTCCAAAGATGCAATGAGAATGGAGGATCATGGGGAATTTCCTGGGGGTCCAGTCGTTGGAATTCCAAGCTCCCACTGTAGGGGGCCCGAGTTCAATCCCTGGTTGGGGAATTAAGATCCCACATGCCACATGACACGACAGGAAAAAAAGAGGATCATGGACACACAGAGAACCCTTGCAAGGACTATAGAAGAGATTTAGCGGGTCTGGAACTAGCAAAAATTTATGCAAAATGTATGTGAATATTTGCGGGGGAGGGGATCCACCGTGCCTTAAACACCCAAAGGATTTAGTGATCCCCAAGTTGTCAGGAGACACAGGAGAAGGGGTTTTGATCCCTGGGTTGGGAAGATCCCTGGAGTAGAACATGGCAACCCACACCAGCTTTCTTGACTGGAGAATCCCATGGAAAGAGCAGCCTGCCAGGCTACGGTCCATGGGGTCACAAAGAGTCGGACACAACTGAGTATGCATGTGATAACAATAAATAAAAACAAATTGTTAGGCAACTTCCATCTATGAAGGAGAAGAAAAGGCCTCCGTCCTGCACATCCCCTCTGTGAAGTCCCAGGGTGTAACTACGGACCAGTGCCTTCCCCGGGCTGCCCTCACTATCTGCTTCTCTAAGGTGAAGGCGACACCTCTTCTAGCCCACAAGGTGTTGTAACCAAGACCTGATGAATTCCCTTCATGATACAAATAGATCCTAGCCACACAGTTCTGAGTGAAGAAACTAAGTCCAGGTATTTCCACAAAAGTCCATGGTGTTTACCCTTGTGATGAAAACGAAATAATACTCACTTGGGTCCTCCATGTCTGTGATAAAACACTCTCCCTTAAAATCAAAGGGTGGTCCAGTGGTTAAAAATCCACTTTCCAATGCAGAGGACACAGGTTCGGTCCCTGGTCGGGGATCCCACATGCCACAGGAGAACTAAACCAGAGGGCCGCAGCTAGAGGGCTCTCGAGCTCCGAGCCTGTGCACTCTAGAGCCCGTGCGCTCCAAGTGAAGCTGGCACACCACAGCTAGAGGAAGTTTGCACACCACCGCAAACAACCAGCGGGGCTCAAAAAAAAAAAAAAAAAAATCAAACACATGACAAGTCCAAGACTCAGGAGTGTGGGGAGGGGAGGGATTGTGGGGAGGGGACAGAGGCACCTGGGGCTGCCGGAAGTTATTGTCAAGTGTTCCCTGAGCCTAACCTGTCAGGGAGTGGGCTCATGGGTGTAGATTACACGGTGGTGTGCTCGGTTGCTCGGTCATGTCTGACTCCTTGCAGCCCCTGGACTGTAGCCCCCCAGGCTCCTCTGTCCGTGGAATTTTCCAGGCAAGACTACTGGAGTGGGTTGCCATTTCCTACTCCAAGGGATATTCCCAACTGAGGATTCAAACCCACTGACAGGCAGATTCTTTACCACTGCACCACCTGGGAAGCCCATGGATTACATTATTAATACATAAATAGATCATCCGTCATGAAATCATGCCTAGAGAGCAGTGGTGCCCCTGGTAAACACTCCAGTGTCAGCTACTCATTGCACATTAATGCTTAGGATTAGTAAGAACTTTGGACCTGGCCTCCCGTTCTGTTCTCCCTCCCACCTCCTCTTTGTCTGGCGCTGGCTGGGACCAATCTATTGACAGGTACTACCACCCCTTTTCTCCCTCTCTTCCTGTGGCAGGCAGGGACTCAGGAGAAGGGGACAGAGGAGCAGGGATTTCTATACCCCTGGCTCACACCCAGACACCACTTCACGCCCGCCTGCCCTCTCCAGGGACAGTGCCCACACACTTCCAGCTGAGCAAGGGACGCCTCTGACTGTCTGATCGCCATCCACCACACTTCAGCTCCATATCCCTTCCTCATCGAACTTCCCACAGCCCACCCCTGAGCCTGGAAGGATGCCGCACAACTACTGGTGAATGATCCACAAGGACGGAGGCAAGGAGCCACCCTCAGATCCCGCCCACCTGAGTCTCACCCTCAGGAAGGATTTGAGCAGGCCTTTTCTGTCCATCTGCAGAAGGTTCCCCAGGAAGGGCAGAGGACGGGGGCCAGGTGGGAGGTGGCCATGGGCCTTTGGGCGGCCTCTGGCCAGAAGGATCAACAATCCAGTGAGCAGAGCAAAGAGAAGGAGCACGCTGAGCTCCATGGCTGAAGTCTGACGGTCTTCCAACCTGCTGGGCTTCTGGCTGAGCCTTTTATACTAAGTCTGTCCCCACACCCTGTTATGTAACATCATCCATTCCCTGGCATCCTCCGAGAGTGTGAACTCAAACAAGAAGGAGCACACACTTCCTGCTCCGACAGGCAGCTGACCTGCTCCCCTGATACCTCTACAGCTCCTCCCCAGATGCTGGGAGACACACCGCGGTAGCAATAACAAGGTCCACATGAGTCTGTACTTTGTGGGTGTGGAGAGCACCTGTTGTCTCCCTGCTTTAACTGTGTTAGTGGGTTTGTGTTTACATACTTCAGTGCCTACCTGCTTGCGTGTGTGTGCTTGTGTGATTCTTACACGTGAAAGAGGGTTTGTATTTATGTGAACATGCCCGTGTGTGTTTCTGTACATGAGTGTGAGGGTGCTTACGCACACGTCTCCGCACATGTGTGGACTTCTATGAATTTATGTGATGTCTCACAGCTGAAGGCATGTCTGTGTTTTCGTGGTGGGGGGTGGGTGGGTCCGTGTGTGTGAGTCTGTGTCTGTGTGTGTGTGTGTGTGTGTGTGTGTGTGTGTCTGCATCAGACAGTCCCTGTCACTACAGGGCTTGCAGACACTCCGCNTTGTAAGAGTGCCTGAGATCTGACACTGATGGACCACAGTAATCACCAGTTCTTGCAGGACCAAACACTTTAAGGGAGAGGAAATCTTTCTCTGCTTCTACCCCCCTCCTTTTTGGGGGGCAACGGGGGTGGGTAAGCTACTAGCTTCAAATACATAATTTGAACTTGATAATTTAGATGCTCCTGGCTCTACCAGAAAACCTAATGGGCCAGATAAAAACTTGCTTCTGAAAGGGAAATGTCCATGTGCTAGGTAGTAAGTAAGTTTTAGCTACAAGTTATTTAAAAACTCATTCAAATGGACTAGCTAAATTGGATGGGGAGGTGGGGAAGTGTAGAGCTTTTTGAAATTCTGAACTTTGTTTCCACTTTGAACTGCACTTATAAAGCTTTTGGCTTTCAAAACTTATGACATAATAGACTCTGTAGCCTTTTGTGGCAGATGCTTGAAATGAAAGTTTCAAACAGAATTGTTTTTGACTAGGCTATCAAGTTCAGAGTTTAGTGTAAATGAATCCTGTCTCACAACTAACTTTTTTGATAAAAGAATTCTTTGTAGTTTTCAACTTGGATGTTGCACATTTTGATTTCTGAGGCTGTGGATTAAAAAAAAAAAAGCTAAAACCTGCAAACAATTATTTTAATACATGAAAGCCCATACCAAGGAAAGATTCAGTCCAGATGTAAAAATGTATGTGAATTTTAGATTTGTATGATCTCAACCAGTTTCCCCTTTTGTTGATGAGGCTGCCTGGATCCCAGATGGCATTTGCAAATTATCCCTTAGGTGGTTTTCAGAGTTCAGAACTAAATTTCACCAGCCTTCTCCAGTCATTTGAATATTGTTTCAAGTCTTCTAAAGGATAGAAAGTTTTCTGCATTTATGGAGAGATGAATTTTTCCTACTACTCATTAATACCAACCCCATAAATGCCCTGGTTTGGTAGATGAAGACTATGGGGAAACTAGAGGTATTAAGTAATTATTATTATTTAAAAATAATATATTAAAAATATATTATTAAGAGGTACAGACCTCCAGTTTAAGTATTATGTGTCCTTTGGGCAGAGTATAGAAGCTTTGGATTTTGTTTATGCAGTTACAACTTCTTTTAAGGAAAAAAGTTTTAAGTGTGTTTACAATCTTCAGTAGCATCTTCTTGTAACACAGTTTGAATGGTTTCTGATATAGCAATTGTTTGACATACCTCTACCCCTCTTTCTCAACAAGAAATAAGAAACACAACTTAAAAGAAAACTGCAGTGTTTTTTTATCTTGTACTCCCAATAACAGAGTTATAAAGGGTGTGTGTCATACATTAGCAATGATATATTTTTAGAATGTCTTTGTATGATTATAGAATTATACATTTTGAGTGTTTGATTACATTGTAATTGTGTGGGAAACAATTTAGTGTAGGAGGAAGAAAAGGAAAGATTTAGTGGAGGAATTTATGAGTGGTAAAATTTTAGTTAAAAAGTATCTTTCCTGAAACCCAAACAGGAAAAATGGTATTGTTGGCCTCTGTAGTTAAACTTTGGTATAGGGAGTAGTTGAGAGGGCCTGTTGAATTGCACATTATCCTGAGGAAGAGGCTTTGGGGGCCTATAAAAATAAGTAGGAACAAGTTAAAGGGATAATTTGAGAGGAAGGAGGAAGTAGAAAATTGGGCATTGAATTGCAATGAAAATCTAAACTTAGAAGGATGAGTATTGAAGTAAAGACTGAAGTAGGGAAAGCTTTATATTTAAAAGTGGAAATTAAAGAATAAGATCTTCTCCGCTACGAGAAAAAGGATTAGAACTAAGGTGCACTATAAGGTCTATATACAACCTGAAATAGTGCTTCTGTCCTGGAAACCTTGCCTGCGTTTGTGTTGAATCACTAGTTTGGTGTTATAAATATTGCATTCAGAGATTGGATGCTTATCACTGTCCTTTCTTCCCCTACACCCCCCTCCCACCTCTTCGAATTTCAAAGGCTGCAAGCATTTTTCATCTAAACTCTGATGATTTGAGAAATATTTAATTAGTTCTCTAGCATTTGGGAGATCTGCTAATGCCTACCCCCTATGCTCTGGGTCCAGAGGGACTCTCCAGCTGTAAGGGCCGAGTTTATCATTAAGTTTTGAGTGAAAACAAGCAATCTGTGGTTCCAATTATCTTGTATGATTTACTGGTGTAATTTCTTCTGATGGAACTTTGTGTCCTATCACTTTTCATATATATCAGATGGACCAGTCATGTAGTATACAGTACTGATCAAAGAGGGATCACAGAACACTGGGGAAGGGAAAGAAATCAGTGATCTGACAGCTGGTTGAGAAAAATGTTGTGCCAAAACAGTCACAGATGAGCCAAACACTGCGCAAAGGAGATGGCATTGTTTCCCAGAGCTTCCTTGGTATTGTCTGTATCACAGCATTTTCTGAAATGCCTTTCCCCACCTATGTGGCCTTACCCAGCAGAGTTTATCTATACAGCAAGAATCGAGGTAGAGTTATAGTCATTAACCAGGTCGTTTCATTAATGCGATATAATGATAACTCGACCAAAAGTATCTACTTGGAGCCTCAGTATTCCAATTAGATTATCTTTTGATGTTTTCTAATAACATTACCTTTGTTCACAGACGTTATAGAAGCTTGAGCAGTAATGTTTTACTGGCATATGAAGATATATGGAAAAGCAATATTTTATACTCCGTTAGAGCCACAGTTTCATGTGAAGGAGGAAATCATTATAAAAATCAAGCAAATTCTGCATGAAGATTTTAGAAAAATTAATGAAGCTTCTCATTTAACTTCTCAGGTTGTTCTTTGTCTGATCCACATTAGATGAATGTAATTAATTTTCTCCCCCTCTGTTAGCAGCACTTATGCTGCCCAGTTTTAGTCCATGGTTTTTGTTTGAAGAGAGTGGGTGTCCCTGTGGCTTTATTTCTTTGAACTTGTTACTCAGTAATTACATACAGCCAGAAGAATGCACTGATCAGAAATATACAGTCTAGAGTGATCACATTTAGGCAGCCAGCATCCAGATCAAGAAACAGAACTTTTCCAGGTACACATCTCCTGCCCCCATGCTTCTCCATGCAGTCTTAAACCTTGCCCCAAGGACGACCACTATTCTGACTTTTATTGTCATGTTGTCGTTCAATCGCTATGTCTGACTCTTTGTGACCCTGGGACTGCAGCATGCCAGGCTTCCCTGTCCTCCGCTATCTCCTGGTGTTTGCTTAAACTCATGTCCATTGAGTTGGTGATGTTATTTTAACCTGTTCTTGGGCTGCATTTAAATGCAATCAAATGTAAGTTCTTTTTCGTGTCTTCTTTAACCCAACATAGTATCATGTCCAAATTGATTTAGGCAGCAATACTTCTTTTTTTCTTTTATTTCTATGAATAAATATACTGAGTTTATCCATTCTGTTGGTAGATATTGGGTGGTCTGGGGCTGATCTGTGGGGCGTGACCTTTTGATGGCTCAAGAAAGAGCACTTTGGAATTGAAAGAATAACCTTAAAATTAAAAAAAAAAAAATGGGGGGAGGGGAGGAATAAGAGTAAGAAAACAATGCATCAGAAACATGAGAAAAAAAAATACAATATCCCAGAAACACTAAAGGCTCAAGGGTCTAGATTCTGTCTGCTGCTGCTGCTAANAAAAAAAAAAAATGGGGGGAGGGGAGGAATAAGAGTAAGAAAACAATGCATCAGAAACATGAGAAAAAAAAATACAATATCCCAGAAACACTAAAGGCTCAAGGGTCTAGATTCTGTCTGCTGCTGCTGCTAAGTCACTTCAGTCGTGTCCGACTCTGTGCGACCCCATAGACGGCAGCCCACCAGGCTCCCCTGTCCCTGGGATTCTCCAGGCAAGAACAGTGGAGTGGGTTGCCATTTCCTTCTCCAGTGCATGAAAGTGAAAACTGAAAGTGAAGTCGCTCAGTCGTGTCTGACTCTTAGAGACCTCATGGACTGCAACCCACCCAGACTCCTCCATCTGTGGGATTTTCCAGGCAAGAGTACAGGAGTGGGGTGCCATAGGCCCATAGAATCCCAGTGTTTCAAAAACACATTTTGGAATATACAACTGGATGTTGCCTTTCACTTGAGAGTTGGCAAGAAGGAAGGGACCTTAGGTGTCAGCTAGCCCCTTCATGTTTTAGAGGTGAGGGGAACTAAAGATCCAAAAGACTGGGTGACTCAGAGTCTTACAGCTCACGACAGCACCAAGAGTGGAAGCTGCTTCTGACTTGCAGTTTCATTTAGACTACTGCCATTGGTCCAAGCAGTGAGTCCACTGGCCTGGAGGATGGGGTACCCTTTCCTGAGCCACACAGATGTATCCCATGGCTCTATTCGGATAGAGGCAGACCTACCCAGAGGAAAGGGAACTGTGGCTAGTGAAGCAGAACTGCACTTCCTCAAGCCTGCTCTGTCTCTGTCCCCTACAAAGAACCCTTGGGATTTTTCTTTAATCCCCTTTTCCTTCTGCCCTCTGTCTTAGGGCTCTCCAGTGAGACTTTGGGTTGTACGTGCCAAGTAGGTGATATCTTGAGGTCCTTCCTGGCTCGTCGTTTTATTCATCCATGAATAGTCTAGCGTGCATGCTAAGTCACTTCAGTTGTGTCCGACTCTGTTCGATCCCATGGACTGTAGCTTGCCAAGCTCCTCTCTGTCCATGGGGTTCTCCAGGCAGGAATACTGGAGTGGGTTACCATGCCCTCCTGCAGCGGATCTTCCCGACCCAGAGATCAAACCCACATCTCTCATGTCTAACCTGCATTGACAGGCAGGTCCTTCACCACTAGCGCCACCTGGGAAGCCCAAATGGTCTAGGATGGACCCTAATCTCAAAGGACTGCTTTCTAAATATTTTCAGAAGTTTATTCTTGAGAATAAGAATATATGTAAATACACATACATTTTTGCTTCTTCTTGCCATTATGTCCCCTCTTCTATACACTTTTCTCTTCTATCCTCCCAATCTCATCAAGTTATCATTTCTTAAGTATACTTGGAAGCATCCAAGTATATTTACTGTCTACTGAAAACAGTGATTTCTGTCTACTGAAAACAACAGTGAATTTCTGATGCTGAAGTCTATGGCTGTACCCAGGAAGAACTTATTGTAAAGCATAGGGTTATGAGAAATCTAATAGATAAAGTGCTTGTGAAGGAAGACTTTTTTTTCCCGTGTGTCCCTCAAGAGAAAAAAAGACATTTTTATGTTTTAAGAAAAGACTCAGAATTTCAGCTTAGGCTCGTTAGCAAGATGGGGAAAAGGTTTAAAAAAAAAAAAACACAAAACCTGAAGTTTTTTAAATGGGAGTAAATAATGTAGCATGCTCAGGTCAGATATTGCTTATAAAAGCAAAAACTTACCATATATGATTTTAAAAAATAAAAGATACCTGGGGAAAGAATGTTCAGTATAGGGCCTGACAAGCTACTCACTGAAATTGCTACAGAAAAGTGTAATAAGTTCTGAAGACCAAATGGAAAAGAGGCAATAAAATGTGAATGTTAAGAACAGGATTTTTGAGATTAGTTCCCTGGGGTCCAAATCTAGGCTCCACTGTTCTCCAGTGTGTAATCCTTAGGGATGTTATTTAACTCTCTCAACCTCTTTTCCTCATCTATAAAATGAACATAATAGTAGCAGCTATCTTATAGGCTTGTTTTGATTAAGTGAAATAACAGATTTAAAGCAAGTGGCAGTATATGACGTATAGTAAACGAAGTTAGTGCTTATTTAAGACAAAAAGAAATGATGTATAGGAAGATTTCTAGTTCTTGGAAGTCCCTAAGTTTGTGTTTACAAGCAATTGTTCACAGATTTTGTATTTTGATCACATTAAATAGGCAACAAATTGTAGTATTTCTCAGTCACAGATGTTGGGCAATCTATACTGTTGCACTAAGAACAGCTGGCATGTCCCACTGATCTCTAATTGATCAAGTTATTTTTCCTAACTCCTATTTCCAGCAGTCTCATTCCCTCAACTTCTGCCTGCTTGCTAATGATTTCTTTCCAGCTGCCAAAAAATAAATTCACAGAATTTAAAAATTCTCTTTGTAACAAATAATGTTATACAAAGTACTTTTAGACTTAAAAAGTACCAGTGGTCCATGTCTTTTTATTTTGTACCCTGTAGATTTCACGTGAGTCCTTTTTTAGAAAGCCACTATTATTGGGATGAAGCAATTATTATTCCTCCAGCCCCAACCCCTACCATTATCACAGTTTATATAATGTGGGTCAGACCACGTTACTATTTTCTGTTAGGCCCAAAGCTTAAGATTTTTAAACCATTCATTCAAAAAAAATTAATGCTCTGAAAGTTTCAAAGAGGTATTTAAGAAAAGCAAATTTAAGCACATTAGAAAGACATTTACGGTGGAGCCTGGTGGGCTGCCGTTTATGGGGTCGCACAGAGTTGGACACGACTGAAGCAACTTAGCAGCAGCAGCAGGAGCATAGTTACAAACCCAGTCAAAATAGGCACAGGATGCTCCAGAGTAATCATGGAGTATTGTTCATTAAAAGGATAGCATATACCTCAGATAACCCTGTGTCCTGTTACGTGTTGTATAATATCTTAAACTTAATGAAACTAGTACTTTTAAAATGTTCGCCAAGTCCATCAAAAAACAGCTTTTACTTCTGCATGAAGTACTGAGTACTGTGCTGACTACTTAATGAAAATCTTGCAAAATTGTTTCTTATCTAAGTGAGAGAGCGAAATATATGTGTTTGGAAATGTATTAGATGTTTCCTGGTAAGGACTAAGTGGACTCCTGGAGGAGAACTAACGTTGGCTAAAGATAAGATGGCTCTGGCTTCCCTGGGGCTGCTGCATTTGTGTTGGGTCAGGAGGTCAGGCTGGGATCTTGTCTCAAATACAAAGGGATTATTTTAGGAGCAACAAAAATGTTCAGGATTTGGTAAAAGTCTCAAATTTTGGAAGAAAATAATGAAATTGAAATTATTAAATGTTTAATTAGATTCATTCATTCATTCAACATACTACATGCCTTCTCTGTGCTAGGCATTGTTCTAGACCCCAGAGCTACAGACAGTGAACAAAATAAAGGAAAAAAGTCCAGGCTTTGTAGAGCTTATATCCTATTAGGAGATAAACACTGAACAAACAAAGCTATATGGTACTTTAGAGAGTAGTGTGTTTGGAGAAAGATAAAGTAGAGCGAGGTAAGGGACATAGGCTTGCTGAAGAAGGAAAACAGGGCCTTTGGCAATTTCAAATAATGTGATCATGGTAGGGCTCACTGAGAAGGTGATTTGAGGGAGGAAGTTGGCCATGCAGAGATAACTGGGGGAAGAGTGTTCCAGCAGAGGGACTGGTGAAGCCCTTGGGCAGAAATGTGCTTGGTCTGTTCCAGGACCAGTGAGAAGGCTGCAAAGTAGTAGTAGATCAAGTTATGGATGTTTAGGGGGCTCATCATGTAGGTCTGCCTGGTGGACCATTATAAGAACTTCGGCTTTTACTCTGAGTGAAACGAGAAGTCACTAGAGAGTTTGAAGCAGAGGAGCAAGGTGCCTTGATTTGCATTTTAATAGAATCACCAACCACTGTGTTGAGATAGAAAAAGAGAGTTGGGTAATCAAGGCTGGAAGCACAGACAAGTTAGCAACTGTTTGCAATAATACAGTTGAGAGACACCACTACCAGTAGAGGAGGTAGTGAGAATTGACCAAGATTTATTTTACAGGTAGAACCAATAAGATTTCCTGGCCAACTGTTTGAGGAATGTCATAGAGAGATCAGAGGAAGGATAACACCAAAGCTTTTTGCATAGTTATGGAGTTGTCATGGACTGAGATGGGGCTCTGATGGGGGAACTGGTTTGGGAAAGATAACCAAGAGCCATTTGAACATGTTATGTTCAGCTTCCAAGAGAAGTTGAGCAGCTTGTTGGATTCAGGAATCTGGAGTTTAAGGAAGAAGTCCAAGCTAGAGATAGAAATTTGGAAGTCGCCAGCAGACTTTGGATGAAATCATATAGGGAGTGTATGCAGACAGGGAAAACAATCCATGAACCAAAGCTTAGGTCATATCAGTATTTATAGTTTGTGGAAAAGAGAAGCAATTTCATAAGAATGTACCTTAAGCCAAAGGAAATATGCACATATTTCTGACATAGTGGACCTAATTGTTCCCATTCCCCAAGTAACAGTGTTATTATTGGTAGATATTAATTCTATTGACCCATACTATGGGAGAAAGGAACTATGAGTTACTTTTTACGTGATGAAGGACTTGGGCTGAGCCTGAGGCACTTCAGGCTTTAGAGGGTGAGTTGGTAAGGTGCTAAGTTGCTTCAGTCATGCCTGACTCTTGGCAACCCCATGAACTGCAGCCTGCTAGGCTCCTCTGTCCATAGGATTCACCAGGCAAGGGTACCGGAGTGGGTTGCCATGCCCTGCTCCAGGAGATCTTCCTAACCTAGGGATCAAACCTGCCTCTCTTACATCTCCTGCATTGGCAGGTGGGTTCTTTACCACTAGTGCCACCTGGGAAGGAACAAGTAAAGATGACTGAGAAGGAGCAGTTGGAGGGACAAGAGGGAAATTAAAAGAATATACCTGAAGTCAATAAAGAAGGAATCTCAGGGAGGAGAGAGTGAGTCAGTGATGTCATGTCAAGTAGCTTGAAGACTGAGAGTTGCTTATTGGATTTAGCAACCTTAGGGTCACTGATGAACTTGACAAAAGTTATGATAGTGGAGGAATAGGAACAAAAACCTGATTGGAGTGGGCTCAAGAATGAAAAGCCAAGCCTCAGAATGTGAGAAATTAGTAGCAAAAGAAACAAAGGATTAATTTCCAAAATATACAAGCAGCTCATACAACTCAATACCAGAAAAACAAACAACCCAATCAAAAAGTGGGGAAAAGACCTAAACAGACATTTCTCCAAAGAAGACACACAGATGGCTACAAACACAGGAAAAGATGCTCAGCATAGCTCGTTATTACAGAAATGTAAATCAAAACTACAATGAGATATCACTCACACCAGTCAGAATGGCCATCATCAAAAAGTCTGCAAATAATAAATGCTGGAAAGGGTGTGGAAAAAAAGGGAACACTCTTTCTCTGTTGGTGGGAATGTAAATTGATACAACTGCTGTGGAGGATGGTATAGAGATTCCTTTAAAAACTAAGAATAAAACCACCATATGACCCAGCAATCCCACTCCTAGGCATATACCCTGAGGAAACCAAAATTGAAAAAGACACAAGTATCCCATTGTTCATTGCAGCACTATTTACAATAGCTAGAACATGGAAGCAAACTAGATGTTCATCGACATATGAATGGATAAGGAAGGTGTGGTGCATATACACAGTGGAATATTACTTAACCATAAAAAGAAACACATTTGAGTCAGTTCTAATGAGGTGGATGAACCTAGAGCCTATTATACAGAGTGAAGTGACTCAGAAAGAGAAAAAGAAATATCGTATTCTAACACATATATATGAAGTCTAGAAAAATGGTACTGAAGAATTTATCTATAGGGCAGCAGTGGACAAACAGACATAGAGAATAGACTTATGGACATGGGGAGAGGGGAGGAGAGGGTGAGATGTATGGAAAGAGTAACATGGAAACCTACATTACCATATGTAAAATAGCCAACGGCAATGTACTGTATGGCTCAGGAAAGTCAAACGGGGGCTCTGTTTCAACCTAGAGGGGTGGGATGGGGAGGAAGATGGGAGGGAGTTTCAAAAAGGAGGGAATATATGCATACCTATGGGTGATTCATGTTAAGGCTTGACAGAAAACAACAAAATTCTGCAAAGCAATTATCCTTCAATTAAAAAATAAAATTTAAAGAATCAGAAAGGAAGAAATAAAATTTTTAAAAAAGAATGAAAACTTATTAAGATAATTCATATTTTCAGTTAAATTTCTTCTACTATAAATATTCAGTATTGTAAGTGAATCTATTTTAATATGTCTGATAAAATGTGGGTAGGGACTTCAGAATGCTGGAGGCTATGAGGGTCTTCAACAGGTTCTGACAGAAATGGGGAGCCTCTGAGTTTCCCACTAATAGAGTTATGGTAGAATCGTTTTGTTTCTAGTGATATGTTCTTTAATTCAACCCATGATCATTTCCTATTCAAAGGATATGGTAGAGCCAAGGTGACACGTGCTTTAGCTTTTTTTCAGTAACGAAGATAGATTTGAGTTGACCAGTCTACATATCATGGTACCCTACAGGCCTGAAAAATTTGATTCATGGAGTGGATGACTCAGGTTACGGGTTCCCNTCAAAGGATATGGTAGAGCCAAGGTGACACGTGCTTTAGCTTTTTTTCAGTAACGAAGATAGATTTGAGTTGACCAGTCTACATATCATGGTACCCTACAGGCCTGAAAACTTTGATTCATGGAGTGGATGACTCAGGTTAGGGGTTCCCAGGGACCAGAGCAAATTGAGTAGTAGAAACATTGCTTGTTTAATGTTTCTTTTATACTTTGATGACTTTCATTGTGAATATTATTTCAAGGCATGTGATTAAACAATTTTCATAGTTCTGTATTTTATATCATAATTATGCACTAAGAATTTTGTCACCTGGGAATTACCTTTGAATTATAATTCTAACTTTCTGTAATACTGTCATCAAAACAAATCAACAAGTCTCTGATACTAATTATCTTTTCTTTCTCTAAGCTTATTGAAATGCTAAAGCATAGGCCTTTAATGCTTAAGTATTGTTTTTGGATAGTTAAAAGCTTATAGTGATTGGTAGAATTAAAACATTGTTATATTTATTTGAGTGCTACTTGGTAATGAAAGTATACTATATAGTAAGTCTTTAGAAAGTTGCTGATTATGGGAAAATACTGGAAAGGGTATAAACTTTTCCTTGGTAGTAGATTATGGCACATGTTTTTTGAGAAGTGGAGCTCCAGTAATTATATGTGTGTTTCTAGTGGGTTGTGGTATACACATATAATGTCAGCATTCTCTTAGGTCCTGCTTATCAACACTGTTTTATTACTGTCATTTTGAATGTTATTTCAGCTGAGGCTTATAAGTCACTCTTCAGTTAGTTAAATGAAAGAAATTGGCCTGTAACAGAGAAATACTTACACAAGGCCAATGTGAAATAATTTGGCAGTGCTGAGTGTATTACATGATAAATACTGGAGTGTGCAGAGGTATAAAACTAAGCAAATTATGAAATGTGAAATGTCTGAAGTCAGTGACTGCAGGATGAAGTCCAGATCTCTCATCGTGGAATTCCACATGGCAAAGCAGTGTTTCAAGCCTGTGGTGCACCAGCAGGATTGGCTGCAAACATGTTTTGGTTTTTAGCATTTAAAAACTGAGAAATTTTAAATTAAAAAAAAATTGAATTTTACACCTTTTGTTAAAAAATTGGGAGATGTGTCAGCGATCTGTTGGAACAACATAACAGCTTCCCTTTTTATACGGGTGTGTGCTTCACAGTCCCCCTGTCCCCAGCAGAGATCCTCTTGCCTCCAGCATTGAGGCCAAATGGCTGTTGGTGTTTTTCACCCTGCAGGCTTCACTCCTTTGTTAACTGCCCCTGTCAGTGAGTGAGCTTGCTACCCTTCTGTTGTAGATACTTATTTGCTAGTGTCATCGCAAAGCTCCTTAAGTCTACCCAAATTGTTCTCTTCTTTGTCCCGTCCAGCACATACACACTTAGTCTGGGTCCTGCGTCCTCCACTCCTGCTGAACTGAGCTGTTTATTGCCTGTATCACTTCATGGGAACCAAGGACATGCTGTATTATACAATCACATATACAACCTTTTATATGTATATACTGACTTCTCAACTGTGTTAGAAGTCTCTTGAGGGCAGCAACTGTATCTTTCAATTTACTAGTGCCTATCAAATTTTTAGATTTAATCAATTAACTATTGTTCAGATTTAGCTTCCAGTATATGGCCATGTATGATTATGATGCTGTAAAAAGATGAGAAAATATTAAAATCTTGTATAAAATCTACTTCCTCAGATAAGCTTTTCTTAATTTACTGTGTCCATTCCTCTGTAGCTTTGTAATCACATTAATGTACTCTAATTGAGTATTAATTCACTAAACACCTCATTTATTGCCAATTCTCTGATTCAGTGACATAGATGGATGACATTTCCAAGTATATAGGTCATTATACATACTATTTTATTTATTTTAGACGTGCCTCTGAAGGCTATTATTGTTTCACACATCTTATTTTCCCATTCATGTGGCAAATAGTGTGTCCACTATATGGGAAGCCTTGGGGGTGTGTGAACCTGACCAGCATGATGTACCGGCTCCTCAGAAGTTGTCACCTTTTAGCTGGAAAGGCAGGTTTAAATAGTGGAGTATATAACTGTTCAATTTTGATAAGTGTTACTAAGAAGTGGGGCATTCTCTGAGATCTTGTGGCAGAGCACTGTGATCCGGAGGCCAGGGCTATAGTGCGGAGTATGACATGACGCAACTGAATTCTAAATACCTGGATTTTTCATAATTCCATAGCAGTGTGTAGAATATTCTGAAGGTAAAAACTTTACCTTAAAAACAAATAAATTAAAGGGTAATTTCTGTAACAAAATAAGTACTTAAATTCTAAAGGATATACCATTGGCTACAGATCTTTCATTAATGATAAGGAATTATAATTTATAGCACTATAATCTTTGTTTGATACCTGAGTTGAACTCTGTTTGAATAAGTAAGCAAAAAGGAGTGGGTTGGAAATTTCAGAAATAGCTAACTTGCAAAACAATTTTTGTTTTATGAAACTATTTCAAAAGTGTAGTAAGAATTTATGGCTTTCAAAAATAATATATAACAAACTAAACTGATTTATTCCTTTGAGACTAGTTAGTAGATAGTACTTTTATACTTCCAAGCCCATGACTGAGAAATATGAATGGGTTTATCTGTCTGATCTTGGAGTGAGGTAACATAGTATTGTGAAAAGCCTTAAAACTATAGTCAGTGACAAATGCGAGCCAAAAAAGAGTGGAATTTTGTGTGGTTGCATATATTTTATTACAACAGACATGCTTTAAGTATTTTTTTCTAAAGAAAATAGAATTTTATGCTTAATCTATCGAATATAGTGGTAAAATTAATTGTTTGCATGGTTTATTGTCACACTGAAACAAAGGTCAGCTGCACCGGTGCCATTTCATTAAGAAACTCATGTTACTTGTATTTATAGATGATAATTCAGAAAAATAAACATGATTAATGAAGTTTTAGTTCAAATAAACCCAAGATTTTTAAATATGATCTTAAAGAAATGCAAGGAGATCAGATCAGGGAGACATTTTTAAGAAATGTCAAATGTCCTATGGAATTTAAAATAAATTCCTAATAAGTTTGTTTAAAATAACATCTTTTTAATCTTCAAATACTGATTAACTGAGCCCACAATCACTTTCGAATCAGTGGAAAGGCTGTTGAACTGATGATTTGTAATTTACTAAATTATTTGCTTTTACTGATGCCTGGAAAGTGAAAGTGAAAGTCGCTCAGCCATGTCCAATTCTTTGGGCCCTGTGTAGTCCATGGAATTCTCCAGGCTTTCCCTTCTCCGGGGATCTTCCCAACCCAGGGATCAAACCTAGGTCTCTCACATTGTGGGTGGACTCCTTACCTGCTGAGCCACAAGGGAAGCCCAAGAATACTGGGTAACCTATCCCTTCTCCAATGGATCTTCCCAACCCAGGAATCGAACTGGGGTCTCCTGCATTGCAAGTGGATTCTTTACCAACTGAGCTATCAGGGAAGCCCAAATAAATAAATAAAGGAAGATAAGCATTTCTTTCCTTCAGCTAGATTTTCTAGCATCATAGTAACGTATATCTGTAGCACATTTGTATTTTAAGTGGAACTTTTGCTTGTTTACTTTATTTGATCCTCAAAGTACTAGTCTCCCTGTTCTAGATAAGGAGGTTAAATGACTTGTATGACTTGATGCCTTTACCTGATTCACCTCATGACAAAACCAGAACATGATACTCTTCTGTCTCTGAAAAACCAGAACATGATACTCTTCTGTCTCTGAGACGTGAGCTTTTTTTGCCACCTCAGTCATAGCCACTCTGTTGATAAAACATTTCGGGAGTGTTTGCAACATATGATACAACATTTTGATTTGTTGTTTGTTTTGTAGCTGCCTTATGTAAATTTAGTTTCTGCCAGATACTAAGTCAATTTGTGGTCCTGAATTAGCTTACACTAATTTTACCATAATTTGGGGGTCACTCTGAGCTAGGTAGGAAAATCTTTTCAAACATATTCTACTTCCCATGATAATGCAGTAAACCTGGCACAAAATTCCAGATCATCAGATTTTGTCTTAATAAAACAAGATATGCATGAAATTTCACACTGTCAATCCTTTGTTCAGAACAACTATTATCTTGAAAAAAACTCTATTAAGTTGTAGGATTGGTTAATAAAAGGGAAATTAAAATAGAGATTTTTAAAAATTGATTGCACATTATGTATTTAAAGGTGAGACATTAAATACAGTTGTCTGATTTCTCTTTAGAACTTTATAATCTTTAAATTGAAATAAAGAAGGCTCTGAAGCTTGAATGAATAGTGCTAATGTTTCATGGAAGCATATCTACTATACACACATCTGTAGGGAGTTTTACTTACATGTGGACTCTTCAGAAGAAACATAATTCAGCATGAGAACCTCTGCAATTCATCTTTTATTCAACGATCATTTGTGTGCCAAGCAGTTTGCTGGAAATTCAGTGCATGGACCAACCTCTGTGCCATCAGGGAAGCCCTGTCCTCTACATAGCGGTCCCCAACCTTTTTGGCACCAGGGACGGGTTTTGTGGAAGACAGTTTTTCCCCAGACCTGGGGAGGGTAGTTTGGGGATAACCCAAGTGCATTACATTTCTTGTGCACTTTGTTTCTATTGTTATTACATAAGCTCCACCTCAGATCATCAGGCATTAGATTCCAGAGGTTGGGGACCCCTGCTTGTAGAAAGAAGTTAGAGCCTGAATGATGAGAGGAGAAAGACAAACAAATGAACAATTGTACCATGTGACAAGTGAAATACTACCTGTCAAAAATTCTGCTATTGCAATTTTTGTTTGCCAAGAAATTTTCTTTTGCCTTTCCAGAATTCTTACTGGATGATAAACTTTGTAAACATAAAAGACCAACATTTATTTTTACTTAGTATTCTTTAAATTTATAGATCTATTTTCAAATCACTGTGACTTCCTACCTTTTAATTCTAAGGTCTGTTTTAAACATTTTGAAGCCATTGATTTAGCCAGTTTACTTAATGTATTGTGTCACTTTTGATTATACCCTGCATCATGCAGCAAAGGGTTTGAGATAATGTATTGCTTAACCCCGAAGGCANTGGCCACCTCATGCAAAGAGTTGACTCATTGAAAAAGACTCTGATGCTGGGACGGATTGAGGGCAGGAGGAGAAGGGGACGACCGAGGATGAGATGGCTGGGTGGCATCACAGACTCGATGGACGTGAGTCTGAGTGAACTCTGGGAGATGGTGATGGACAGGGAGGCCCGGCGTGCTATGATTCATGGGGTCGCAAAAAATCGGACACGACTGGGCGACTGAACTGAACTGACAGATATGGAAGCTGAGATGTGGAGAGGTGAAGGGACTGGTCCAAGATCATACAGCTAATAAATAGTCCAACCCAGGCAGTGTGGCTCCAGAGTCCAAGTTCAGTTTAGGTATGTTGGATACTTGCAACTTAGTGCATCCCAACCGATGTATCTTTATGTATGTTTGCTTTCATACGAGTTGGCTTTCCCTGATACACATGGAGACTTTCCCCCAAACGACTTTGTTGACAGTATTGACATTATGTTTGTTCACTAAATTTAAAGACAAGAAAAAAAAAAAGGTGTCCCCTTTCGCCTATAATTAACATAGAGAAAATATTCAAGAAGCTGTAACTAGTATTGACACCCTTTGCTTGGGTGGGTTCTTCTTAAAGAACCTGATTTTAATCTTAATTGCTAGGGAATTCATTCACATTTTTGGTGAATTCCTAAATAATTTACTCAACACACCTCAGTAGTGTAATAGTGTTAGTCGCTCAATCGTATCCGACTCTTTGCAACCCCAGGGACTGTAACTCACCAGGCTCCTCTGTCCTTGGGATTCTCTAGGCAAGAATACTGGAGCGGGTTGCCATTCCCTTCTCCAGGGGATCTTCCTGATCCAGGGATCGAACTTGAGTCTGCTGCATTGCAGGCAGATTCTTTACCGTCTGAGCCACCAGGGAAGGGCACCTTTCCTGGGTGCTCATTACAGACCCAGGACTACCATAGGTGTAGAAACATAGAGATGCTAGCAGATTCTCCCAGTACTCTTTGGGGAGACAGACTCACCAACAAGTACAAAGGTGATTAGGAATGCAGGAGAAACTCCCCTCAGCTGCCTGCTGATGTGGAGACGTGCTTCTCAGACCCGTGTCTTGAGTTTTCCAGGGAGAACGAAAATGTTTTGCTTTTGTTCTTTTGGAGGTGGGTGAAATAATAGACAAGGAAACCCCGTGGTCAAAAGCATGGAAATAAGAGAGCAAGACTTGCTCAGGGAACCATAAGGAAAAGAATTTTGACAGTGTAAAACTTGAGCAGTCACGCTGGGGAAGAGGGGGACCTGATGATGGAAGATGGCTGTGCCTCAGAGTTCAGATGCTGTCCTGTGGAGCTGCTGTAGTGACAAAGTATGTGAGCTGGGTGTGATATTCAAGCACACTTTAATGAGGCTCACTCTCGCAGCTTTGCAGGGGTGATAGATTTAAAGAATGAGACAAGACATTTGGGAATCTAGAGTAGAACACAGTGAGGAGGTATGACAGAGGAGGTAACATGACTAGAATGAGACTAGACAGAAGGAAGGTCTTTTTTTTCTTACTAGGTTTATTTTTTAAATGTATATATGATGACTAAATCTATCCCAGTGTTTCAGCCATTGAGGATTACTTGTTATCCTTCCTCTGTCCCACCTTCCTGGGCTTTAGGTTTGGAAAAACTTTCTATCAAAATAAATTTAAGTCATTTGTTTTCTTTTCTTTTNTTCTTACTAGGTTTATTTTTTAAATGTATATATGATGACTAAATCTATCCCAGTGTTTCAGCCATTGAGGATTACTTGTTATCCTTCCTCTGTCCCACCTTCCTGGGCTTTAGGTTTGGAAAAACTTTCTATCAAAATAAATTTAAGTCATTTGTTTTCTTTTCTTTTTTAATCTGGCAGGTAAAACTAATTGTGCTGTCAAAATAAGCACTTAAAATGACATTAGGTTGATGCAGAAGTAATTGTGTTTTTTCACTATTGAACTTTGCCATATGATATTGGAATAGATTCTTAAATACATATATGATATTGGAATAGATTCTTAAATACATGTGGTTATGTTATACATCATTTGTATGCACATTTCTTGCTTTATGTTTTTTGATAATGATGTATTACTTGCTGTTTGTATTCTATTAGACTGTAGAAATGATGTTAGACAAAAAACAAATTCAAGCAGTTTTTTAATTCAGCTTCAAACTGGGTTGTAAAGCGGCAGAGACAACTCGCAACATCAACAACACATTTGGCCCAGGAACTGCCAACGAATGTACAATGCAGTGGTGGTGGTTCAAGAAGTTTTGCGAGGGAAATGAGAGCCTTGAAGATGAGGAGCACGATGGTCAGCCATTGTAAAGTAACACCAACCAACTGAGAGCCATCACTGAAGCTAATCCTCTTACAACTGCATGAGAAGCTGCCAAAGAATTCAATGGCGACTATCCTACAGTCATTTGGCATTTGAAGCAAATTGGAAAGATGAAAAAGCTCAACAAGTAGTGTCTCATGACCTGACCAAAAAAAATAAAAAAAGGTCATTTTGGAGTGTCGTCTCTTATTCTGTGAAACAGCAAACCGTTTCTTAATTGAATTGTTATGTGCAATGAAAAGTGGACTTTATATGACAACTGGCAACCGCCAGCTCAGTGGTTAGTCTGAGTAGAAGCTCCAAAGCACTTCCCAAAGCCAAACTTGCACCCCAAAACGGTCATGGTCGTTGGTAGTCTGCTGCCAGTCTGATCCACTACAGCTTTCTGAATCCCGGTGAAACGATCACATCTGAGAAACATGCTCAGCAAATTGATGTGATGCACCGAAAACTGCAACACCTGCAGCCAGTCAACAAAAGGGACCCGATTCTTCTGCATGACAGTGCTGAACCACACGCCACACGACCAACACTTCAAAAGTTGAACGAATTGCGCTACAAAGTTTTGCCTCATCTGCCATATTCACCTGACCTCTTGCCAAGTGATACCACTTCTTCAAGCATCTCAACAACTTTTTGCAGGGAAAACGCTTTCATAACCAGCAGGAGGCAGAAAATGCTTTCCAAGAGTTCATTGAATCCTGAAGTATGGATTTTTATGCTTCAGGAATAAACAAACCTATTTCTCCCTGGCAAAAAAATGTGTTGTTTGTAATGGTTCCTATTTTCATTAATAAAGATGTGTTTGAGCCTAGTTATAATGATTTTAAATTCCTTGTTCAAAACCACAATTACTTTTGTACCAACCTAATAATAAAGTTACTTAAGTGAATGATCTTTTAATTTCCCTTGAGATATCACCATGGGTACATATGCCAATTTTATTAGACTTTTAAAAATATTTAAAATAACTCTAAAGATCTGCATTACTTCTTTTATGAACTCCAGAGGGAAGCCATGGTAATTATTGATTAAAAGAATTATGCATATAACTGTTCTGTTTAGGGAGAGTATACCAGAATGGTGCTTTGCAGAAATATGTTTTTAATCTCACATGTTTTTTAAAAAGTAGGAGTTTCATTTCCCCTAACATCACTGTTACCATTGTCCTTTGCTTTGCCTCTGTAATTAAATGGATAAAATGAGTATGGTCATAGCAAAAAATAATGCCAAAGAAGGAGAAATTCAAAAGCCTAGTGTTCTGAATACCGCAGAGTGCAAAACCATTGCCAGAGCTAGAGCACAACTTTGAAAAAAAACGACCCACTGTGTGATGTTCCCATGACTCAAAAGCCCCTCAGGGTACTGAAGAAAGTGTCTTAGGATGAGTGTTCCATGACCTGGTTTCATCCATCAGGCCTTGCAGGGAGCCCAGGCTTGTCTCCTACCTCCCCTCCCCACCCAGGGTCTTAACTGTGTTCTCCACCCTTAATTCTTTCTTGTCTCTACTGCATACAAATCATTTCCCCTCCCTCCATGAAACTGGCCTGAATGCTGCACTTCCCTCAGTTCTCAGCCTTTTCTCAAATCCCACAATCTTTATTTTGCCGCTCAGTTTAGCATTTAACTTAAAATACAATTGTATTTCTCTCTTTCGTTTCTACTCTGTTAATTTCAATACTTCTAAGAGATTATAAAGTCTCTAAAGTCCAGAGTTTAGAAATGGTGTGAGAGACAAAAAGTTGTAAACTTTAATGAAGTGCTTTGGACTCAAATCCAGTTGGATTATGATTGTTTGTTGACTGATTGCTTGTNATTTCAATACTTCTAAGAGATTATAAAGTCTCTAAAGTCCAGAGTTTAGAAATGGTGTGAGAGACAAAAAGTTGTAAACTTTAATGAAGTGCTTTGGACTCAAATCCAGTTGGATTATGATTGTTTGTTGACTGATTGCTTGTGATACTTGTCATTTCTTTTTCTCTCCCCTACCCCCACCTCTTGGATAACTGTTTTGTTTTTTTTTTAAGTTCTTTATTCCTGAAAGTTCTCTTCTATAAACAGAACTATATATGTAGTGAAACAGGGTAATTTTTGGCTGTAGTTGGTATTTGTGATTTGAGGGGATTGTGCTCAGTAAATGCAGTTTTTTATTATTGGACTTCTCTGGTGGCTCAGACGGTAAAGCGTCTGTCTACAATGCGTGAGACACGGGTTCTATCCCTGGGTTAGGGAGATCCCCTGGAGAAGGAAATGGCAATCCACTCCGAGACTATTGCCTGGGAAATCCCATAGACAGAGGAGCCTGGTATGCTACAGTCCATGGGGTCGCCAAGAGCCAGATATGACTGAGTGACTTCACTTCACTTCACTTCATTATTGATACTACTTTAAATATACCATGATTTACTAATCCATTGCTGTTGTTAGACTATTTAGATTTTTTTTTCCAGTTTTTACTCTGATAGATAATGGTTCCCTGAGTGCTTTTGATCAAGTGTGGTGCTTTGGTTCAATTATTTCCTTTTTATACATTTTTCAAGTTGGCTTACTGGATCGAAGGGTATGAACATTTTTTTGCTTCTTACTACAAACTCATGCTGGTTGCAGTAATTTACAGTGCTAACTGCTGCTTACAAGTACATGATTTTACTTATTTTTTTCCTTATTGCAATCCAAGGCTTCTTTGCCTGTCTTTCCTATATTCTCCCTTTTCTATAGTGAAAGACTAGCCATATAATTTTATTCAGTAAAGTATGATGAGTGGTACTTGGCACCAATTCACATCTACTTCAATTGGAAGGTTCTTTTCCATTTCTAGTCCCAAGATACAGCAAATCTCATTGGTTAAATACAAAAATGAAACAATCTATTACTAATAGGAGAGAAATACTGTTTTTTGTAGAACTCAAGATATGATTAATGACAGAATAGATAATGACCAACACACATTACCAAAAAGCAATTATTCTACTTGTTTTCCATAATAGGAAATCAGGAATGTTACCTTATAGTAAGCGAGTAACCCAATTAATAATGTCCACAACAGTTCCATTTCAGAAGTGAGCAAAGTTGACATGAGGAAGTAAAGAGTCTTGCCCAGGGGCGGTGGCAGGTGTCAGGGCTGGCATCCGAATTGGAGCAGTCAGGCTCCATGGGCCAAGCTTAAGCAGCACATTGTATTGCTTCTTTCCTAACCTAAACCTTCCATTGATTCAATAAATATTTTCAAGTGTAGTTATTGCTTGTATTATACATACATATTTACATACACATGCTGTTTATGTAAAAATAATATGGTTTCCCAGGTGGCTCAGTGGTAAAGAATCAGCCTGCCAAGCAGGAGAAGCAAAAGATATGGGTTTGATTCTGGATCGGGAAGATCCCCTGGAGAAGGAAATGGCAACCCACTCCGGTATTCTTGCCTGAGAAAGTCCCATGGACAGAGGAGCCTTGCTGGCTACAGTTCACAAAAAGTTGAATACAACTTAGTGACTAAGCAAGAAATATGTATACTTACATATTTAAAATAGATACATACATGTATTTACGTATTTTCACACTTTACATACAATAAATGTATATTACAATACCTGCATTTCATGCATAGCTACTTATATGGTGTGTTGTTTTTGTTGTTCAGTCTCTAAGTCATGTCCTTCTCTTTGTGACCCCATGGACTGCAGAAGGCAATATTTCCCTGTCCTTCATCATCTCCTGGAGCTTGCCCAAACTCAGGTCCATTGATTTGATGGTGCCATCCAGCCATCTCGTCCTCTGTCATCCCCTTCTCCTCCTGTCTTCAATCTTTCCCAGCATTAGGGTCTTTTCCAGTGAGTCAGTTCTTTGCATCAGGTTGCCAAAGCCTTCAGCTTTAGCATCAGTCCTTCCAATGAACGTTAAGGGTTGATTTCCTTTAGTATTGACTGGTTGGATTTTCTTACAGTCCAAAGGACTCTCAAAAGTCTCCAACACCACAGTTCAAAAGCATCAATTCTTTGGCACTCAGCTTTCTTTATGATCCAACTCTCACATCCATACATGACTGCTGGAAAAATCATAGCTTTGACTAGACAGAACTTTGTTGGCAAAGTAATGTCTCTGCTTTTTAATATGCTGTCTAGGCTGGTCACAGCTTTTCTTCCAAGGAGCAAATGTCTTTTAATTTCATGGCTGCAGTCACCAACCGCAGTGATTATGGAGACCAAGAAAATAAAGTCTGACCACTGTTTCCACTGTTTCCTCATCTATTTCCCTTGAAGTGATGGGACCGGATGCCATGATCTTTTTTTTTTTGAATGTTGAGTTTTAAGCCCGCTTTTTCACTGTACTCATTCACTTTAATCAAGAGGTTCTTTAAAAACACATAGTGGGGCTCACCGCCGCTATGGCGATGAGACAGACGCCACTCACCTGCTCCGGCCACATGTGGCCTGTGGTGGATCTGGCCTTCAGTGGCATCACGCCTTATGGCTATTTTCTAATCAGCGCTTGCAAAGATGGTAAGCCTATGCTTCGCCAGGGACATNCTATGGCGATGAGACAGACGCCACTCACCTGCTCCGGCCACATGTGGCCTGTGGTGGATCTGGCCTTCAGTGGCATCACGCCTTATGGCTATTTTCTAATCAGCGCTTGCAAAGATGGTAAGCCTATGCTTCGCCAGGGACATACAGGAGACTGGATTGGAACATTTTTGGGTCATAAGGGTGCCGTTTGGGGCACAACATTGAATAAAGATGCCACCAAGGCAGCAACAGCCGCTGCAGATTTCACAGCCAAAGTATGGGATGCTGTCTCAGGAGATGAACTGATGACCTATTGTCAAGACGGTGGATTTTACACAGGATAGTAATTACTTGTTAACCGGGGGACAGGATAAACTGTTACGCATATATGACTTGAACAAACCTAAAGCAGAACCTAAGGAAATCAGTGGTCACACCTCTGGTATTAAAAAGGCTTTGTGGTGCAATGAGGATAAACAAATCCTTTCAGCAGATGATAAAACTGTTCACCTTTGAGATCATGCTACTATGACAGAAGTGAACTCTCTAAATTTTAATATGTCCATTAGCAGTATGGAATCCATCCTGAAGGAGAGATTTTGGTAATAACTTATGGACGATCTATTGCTTTTCATAGTGCAGTAAGTTTGGACCCAATTAAATCCTTTGAAGCTCCTGCAACCATCAATTCTGCATCTCTTCATCCTGAGAAAGAATTTCTTGTTGCAGGTGGTGAAGATTTTAAACTTTATAAGTATGATTATAATAGTGGAGAAGAATTAGAATCCTACAAAGGACACTTTGGTCCTATTCACTGTGTGAGATTTAGTCCTGATGGAGAACTCTATGCCAGTGGTTCTGAAGATGGAACATTGAGACTGTGGCAAACTGTGGTAGGAAAAACATATGGCCTTTGGAAATGTGTGCTTCCTGGTAAGAATTTTTATTCATAATTTTGTATCATTTTTCATTATTGATTCTGTCTCTATTTCTATCTTCTTTAGAATAAGGTTTAAGCAAAGAGTAGCCTGCTGAATCAATCATCCATTAATCTCTGAATACTACTACTTATCGATCCTTACTAGTAAAGCAGACATGTTTTTTAATAAAAATACTGTTATTGATCCCAAGTAGTTACAGTTTGAATCTAAAAGTCTGACTCTGAAAGATACACTATTTTAGAATTACAGTTATTAAAAAAAGGTGTTTTGCAGTTTATTGCTTGCCATAGTCTCGGTGTACTCTTCTTAGTTGTTAAAATACTAGAACTTGCTCATGACATTGTAATTCATGTAATCATCTTTGCTTTTCTTTTCATAGAAGAAGATAGTGGTGAGCTGGCAAAGCCCAAGATCAATTTTCCAGAGACAGCGGAGGAAGAGCTAGGTAAATACTAACAGTTAACTTCTGTAGGGTCCTGGAGGATGGAAAATGGAAGTATTAGTTAACTCATTGACAAAATCTATTCAATGTAAGCATATACTTAAATAATAGGAAGTTTAAATATATGTATATTTACATATATATATAAATACATAAAAGGTAAATCATTTTAAATACCTACTGCATGGTACTAGCCATGGAGATGTATCATGGAGATGACTGATATGGTTACTCTTAAAGAACTTAGAGTTTGACTCAGGAGGCAGATGCTAAAATAGACTGTTGCAGTTGTAATTTTTACTTAACACTTGTTAAGCACCAAGTGCTCTTTCCCAAATATAGAATTATAAATTGTAATGTGCTCTGATCAAATATAATATTGATTTAAATTCAAATCAATAAAAGGGAGCCAGATCTTCAAAAATGTGACTTTAATTCAGTGTCTACTAGACAGTTGAAGTCACTGAAAATGTAACCCAAAAGAGAGCCCTCCTGGAGCGGAAGAGCTCACGGGGAAATGTTCAGGTCTTTCCTCGTTGCTTCTTAGTGGCCTGGGCTCATCGCTCGTGGCGTCTGCACTGTTCTCTTTTGCTTCCCCTCACCAGCATGCTTGAAAGACTTTTCATTCATTCCTTAATCTCACAGAAATAAAGAGTGGCTTCTTTCCTTCCTTAAGTCGACTAACGTGACTTCCTGTTTTTGAATTGTAGAAGAAATTGCTTCAGAGAATTCAGATTCCATCTATAGTTCAACTCCCGAAGTTAAGGCCTGAGCATCAGGCAAATGCCACAGACAGTACACAACTTACGGACTAAAACAAGCAGAGAGAAGCGTCAGCCTCCAGAGTTACTCTCTGCTTACAGCAACATGAGCAGTAAATAATGAGGAATATGAATTAGCTCCAGTGCTGGAACTAACCTACTTGGTGATACCTATGAGTGAGAACACAAGAGTATCAACTAAAGGCAGGTGAAGTTATGCTCTTATAATGTGATGGTCTATTGTCTTTTTAATGAGTATGTGTAAGCCAACATCCAATTTCTCTTATTACAATTAGATTTCTTGTAGCTGTTTATGTTATTATGAAGAGGGAAAATATATTGGCCTATTTTTCTGACTTTTCCCTTAAAAGCAGAAAGCTGGGTTTGGGGTTTTTTGTTTGTTTTTTTTTTTGCTTTAGTTATAAAGAAGAGGGAATACATGATAAAGTAACAGTTTGATTTCTCTTTTATTGTATACTGCCTCTGAACATCTAATTGTTTTTAGTCGTCTCAATAAAATGGCTCTAAAACAATGCTGTGTGTGTTTCTTGGGGAAATTGATAGATTTGAGTAGTTGGGATGTTTTGGCTGTGCCAGGTCATGGCTGTGACACTTGGGATCATTTTTTCATTTGCAAATGCAGGCTCCTAGCTGCAGCATGTGGGATCTAGTTTCCTGACCAGGGATTCAACCTGGGCCCCCTGCACTGGGAGTGTGGATTCTTAGCCACTGGACCCCTGGGGAAGTCCCAATGAATGGAAATGGCCAGAAAGTTTTTCTATATCATATCAAGAAACCACCCAGGTAAAGAATCTGTAGTGAACAGAAATTGTTTCCTGATTTTGAAATTCAGTTACTTGCACTGGATTTTTGAAGTCTTCATGTGCTTTGGTAGAGTTTTATTTGCCTTTCTCCCTCCTAGATTGGACAGAAATGCTTGAACTGCCTTTTAAGAAAACTTTCAGGAAAAAAAAAATGACTTATTTAAACGATAGATACTTGTTATAAGAAAAAGTTCAGAATTAGCAGAAAGATAGCAGAAAAATCACACAAAATCCCACTAACCCCTAAAATCTGTTAAAATTGATCATTGCACGTTAGTATACCTTTGTGTGTATGTATACAGGTTGAAGAGATTTTATAAAAATGGGGGATAATTGTAGTCCTACATTGTTTGTTTCACTACCATTTTAAGTTCAGGTGATAATCCAAAAGCCATTTTACCAGCCTTCTAATAAAATGGATCAACTGAGTTTAGATTTGTAATACATTTATTTTTTAATAATAAAAAAAAACACATAGTGGTCTTTAATAAGAAAGGACTATTCACCCACAAATTAGTATTCACGCTGAGATATTCTTTTGTTGCTGAAAATTATTATTATGAATTAATTGTCCTGTATACTCGGTTTGCCTTACATGAATGTGTGCATTATACCCATAAAGCACTTGCTCTATGTAGTGCTCTTAGAGAGTGGTGGTATCTGAACAGCAACTCAGTCACCTAAACTTTTCATTTACTCAGATGTTTTTCCGCCTTTTGTCTTCTCTACTAATGGTGAATATTCTCCTTTGTTTTAGAATCGAGAAAAACTTTAAAACTTAGGGCAATGTCTTTTTCAAGTAAATATTGGTACAGGTAACCAGTGATAGTAGGCATTCAGTGAATTAATGAATGAATATATCAAGCAGTAAGTAAGCTTGATTGAATTGCCTGTATTATAAAGGACTCATTTAGTTGCAAGGGGCAGAATTAGCTGAAGAGAAAGGATAGTTTATTAGCTTTACATATGGAAATTCCTTGGGATATTTTGTGGCTTCAGACATAGCTAGACGTAGAAGTTCAAATGATGTAATCAGAATGCTTTCTGAGCTTCTCTTTCCTCTGTGATGACTTTCTTCTTCAGGAAAGTTCTTACCACATAAAGATGATTGCCAGCAGCTCTAAGGTCATATCATTCTCACAAACAGCAATCCAGAAGGAGGTGCAGCCTTCTCCATGTGTATTACAGATTTCATGGAGGAATTCTGGTCCTGCCTAGGTTATATGTTCACCCTTTAGACCAGGCTCTGTGACTGAAGAGTGATGCAGTCTGTTAGACCAGGCTTGAGTCACATCCCTGCCTATATCATCGCTTCACTCTTCCATAGAAGAGTATACACTGTGTCTCAGAGCTCCACTGGACATATCTGGGATGGAAGAGGGGTACTTCCCAGTCGAGAGATGGTACCAAACAGATGGAAACAGATGTTTTTTACATCCTGTCCTTTGGTCAGCCAGCACACATTTGAACTTATACACACATACATACATTTTCTTTTTCAATATATTAAATTTCAAAGGAGTTATCACCTTATATAATGAAGCTGTCCCATTTACAACCAACAATGCACTTAACTTCCCCACCCCAAAGTAGACATTCCAAAGTTTAGCCCTGATGCTGCATCTGGCTCTAAATTTTAGATCTCTAGGTACTATGTATTTTTGTCAGTCACTTATAGACATATCTTCTCATGAGCTGGCAACTCATGGCTGTTATTTTAGTGAGTATCCCCCCAACAAGATGATATCTAGTGCTTTATATTCATTATATTGTCTAATCTGACCAACAATCCAAGCAGGCCAGTAGTACATATTTTACTGATGAAGAGTCAGGCTCAGAGATTAGGTTCCTTGCCCAAGGTCATATAGCTCATATTGTAGATTCTAGATAGGATTTAGGTTTGACTGATTGGGGAGGTTAAGTCTATCTCCCTTAATCAGTATTCTGCCCATATTGTCTCTAAACATTTGAGGCTCAGTCATATGGGAGGTGATCTTAAGCTTTTCATAGTCCTTCATTTATCTACCGGAGAAGGCAGTGGCACCCCACTCCAGTACTCTTGCCTGGAGAATCCCATGGACGGAGGAGCCTGGTGGGCTGCAGTCCATGGGGTCACTAAGAGTTGGGCACGACTGAGCAACTTCACTTTCACTTTTCACTTTCATGCATTGGAGAAGGAAATGGCAACCTACTCCAGTGTTCTTGCCTGAAGAATCCCAGGGACGGGGAGCCTGGTGGGCTGCCGTCTATGGGGTCACACAGAGTTGGACACGACTGAAGTGACTTAGCAGCAGCAGCAGCAGCATTTATCTATCAAAACAGTGGTTAGAGGTGGGAAAGAGATAGCCACAGAGTATCTGATGTTCTTTCTAGAGGGTTTGGCTCTGGATAGTTGATAAATATCAACTACTTTCTTTTTTAGATAAAGCAGTAACTGCAAAAGAGGGCATGAAGTAGAAAATGTTTAGTTTACTTACTCTTCAAATTAAGTGAGGAAAATAACTCTGTGGTTCCAGAATGACTCTTAGAAGCAAATGACCTTACTTAAGAAAAAGAAGTCCTCATAATACAGAGCGTACAGACAAATTGATAATCAGGTATCATTTATTTCCAGGTCAGTTTTTATATTTCTAGGTACTGGGATTAAACTGTAGGACTTTCCAACAACATGTACCTGGTAATAATGGAAGTCTACTTACATGAGAAGTTTGGCAATATACTGCGTTAAAACTTGAAGTTTCAAGAAGGCTAAATTTCAAAACTTATGAAGCTAGTGGCTGTTGAAAAGTTTAAGGTTCAAGCCAGATTTCTAAGTTTGAAACTAAGTTGCTGACATTTAGTTGGCAAATGTATGTTTGGTGATTGCAGCCATGAAATTAAAAGACGCTTACTCCTTGGAATAAGTTATGACCAACCTAGGTAGCATATTCAAAAGCAGAGACATTACCTTGCTGACTAAGGTCCATCTAGTCAAGGCTGTGATTTTTCCTGTGGTCATGTATGGATGTGAGTGTTGGACTGTGAAGAAGGCTGAGCGCCGAAGAATTGATGCTTTTTTTTTTTCCGACTTCACTTTCACCTTTTTTTTTTTTTTTT
>SJYV01041336.1:233770-264450 GCA_006410875.1 Neotragus pygmaeus | reverse complement strand
TTGGAAAAGACTCTGATGCTGGGAGGGATTGGGGGCAGGAGGAGAAGGGGACAACCGAGGATGAGATGGCTGGATGGCATCATGGACTCGATGGACGTGAATCTGAGTGAATTCCAGGAGTTGGTGATGGACAGGGAGGCCTGGCATACTGGGATTCATGGGGTTGCAAAGAGTTGGACACGACTGAGTGACTGAACTGAGCTGAACTGAACTGTATGTTTGGTAGGAGTTTGATTCCCTGGTGGCTCAACTGGTAAAGAATTCGCCTGCAATGCAGGAGATCCGGGTTTGATCCCTGGGTTTGGAAGATCCCCTGAAGTAGGGAATGGCAGCCCACTCCAGTATTCTTGCCTGGGAAATCCCATGAACAAACAAACCTGGTGGGCTACAGTCCATGGGGTCACAAAAGAGTCAGACATGACTGACTAACATTTTTCTTTCACTGCTTAAAAATTAACTGGATGGTAAGCACAGCCTGTTGTGACTCTATAAGGAAACTTGTTCTCAACGATTGGTTCTCAGCAATGGGTAATTTTGCCCCCAAGTTGATATTTGGCAATGTCCGGTGATATTTTGGGTTGTCACTACTGGGAGTTGAGGGGGATTCTCCCTGTATCTAGTGGGCAGAGATCAGAGATGAACTTTGGACATCCTGCAGTGCACAGGGCAGCCCCTGACTACACAGAGTATTTGGCCCCATAATGTCAATAGTGCCAAGGTTAAGAACCCCTGCTGTATAATCTTCCTTGTCCAAGAACATGTGTGCAGTAAACCAGTCAAGCCACTTTTAATTAGTATATACTTATGTACCTGCCATTGAAAATTAAACACACACACACACACACTCACACTCTCACAGACTAGTGATCCTGCTCTAAGAAAATCTGAATAGAGGAGCTAGACCAAAAAATAATAGTAACAACTACAAGCTATTGAGTTATCCACTACTGAGGCAGAATTTTGAGCGTGAGCTAGTCAGAGACCCAGCTCAGATTCAAGAGAAGAGGGAAATAGATCCTACCTTCCTCTTCACGGGAAGCATGGCAAAGAGTTGTCGGTTTTCTTTAACGTACCATGAATACTTAACATCAGCATTTAGCTCAGTGGTAGAGAATCCACTTGCTGATACAGGAGAGGCAGGTTTAATCCCTGAGTTGGGAAGATCCCCTGAAGAAGGAAATGGCAACCCACTCCAGTATTCTTGCCTAGGAAATCCCATGGACAGAGGAGCCTGCAGGGCTGTAATCCATGGGGCACAAGAGAGTCAAACATGACTTGGCAACTAAACGCGACAAGTATGTAGCCAATGTTAGCTATAGTTTTTACTGTTATTTTACCTTTTCTGAAGCATCAGTGAGCCTTGGCACTTACTGTCCCCTCTATTTGGAAATAATTTCCCTGGGTTGGATGGGGGGAAGAAGGGAGAGAGGGAAGGAAGGGAGAAAAGAAAAAATGAAAGAAGAAAGGAAATAAATTATATCGCTCTCTTAATTCTTAAATCTGCTCAAATATCAGAAATGCTTCCCCTGAGTACCCTGTTTGAAATAGCATCCGCATGACCACAGTATCTTCATCAGCTCTCTCATGTACTCTGAATTTATTTTTCTTCACAGTACATTTCACTATCTCCATTATATATTATCTGTCTCCATTAGAGTTGAATATTTGTTCTATTCATTGCTGCGTATTCAGCACTTACATAACACCTGGCACATAGTAGCTGTATATGCTGAATGAATGAATAAATAAATCAACAACAAAGCCATTTTGATATCACTTTTAGAAAAACATTGAGTAAAAGACTATGTACTTTTTATTCCAAAGTGGTGTTAGCCACAGTATTCATACACCTAATGCTGTCATCTGTTGTGTCTTCCCAGAAGTGTCCATTGGAGTCTGTGTGCTCATGGGAAGGAGGGACACAGTGTCATCATCCTAAGCGTCCTGGCCCTGTTATATCCCTAACTTGATGGTGAATTCGTGGGAGTAGGGGGCACATCTTCCATTGTCTGTGTGTTCTGCTTTATGCCAAGTAAATACCACAATGCTGTGTATATAATTTGAGTTTGATGAATATGTAGTGATTAAATTAAAAGACAGGGCTGTCTGCCACCCAGCTTTTCAAGATACTATTTGCCTTATTTTTGTTAGGTAATAAAGATGCCTCACTGACTGTTGAAATATGCCTACTAACCATGCTGACATTATAGTCATTTTCTTATCAAATTACCACCTAACTTTTTTTAGGGTGACAGTCTCAGAATTAAGGATCTTCCTTTGACTCCATTCAAAGTGAGGCTATACCTGTTGTGTGAGGAGGAAATTTCTGGTGACCTAGGGTTTTTTAAATAAACTTTTTAACTTTAGAATGCTTTTAGATATACAGGACAGTGCATTTTAGATATACGGGACAGTGTTCCTCTGTACCCATGGTACCCACTTTCCCTGTTGTTAACCTCTGGTAAGACTATGAGATCTTCATCACAACTGACAAACCAACTGATACATTATATTGAAGTAAAGTCCATGCTTTTATTCCAGGGTGACACAGTTTTAAAGGCTATATCCAATAGTTTCGAAAAACTGAAAATCAGTATTGAATGTGCATGCCACGTGTGAGCTTCCTTATTCCTAAAAGAAATGAAGTAACTTTATAATTAATGGGCTTATCAGGAAGTAAGGAACTTAAAATAATGTGGGTTTAAAGTTTGAGTAGGGAAATTAACAAGTAATTTGAAACTTGGGTATTCATAAAGATGTCAGGAGAAACATTAACAACCTGAGATATGCAGATGACACCACTCTAATGGCAGAAAGTGAAAAGAAACTAAAGAGTCTCTTGATGAGGGTGAAAGAGGAGAGTGAAAAAGCTGGCTTAAAACTCAACATTCAAAAAACAAAGATCATGGCATCCAGTCCCATCACTTAATGGCAAATAGAAGGGGAAAAAGTAGACACAGTGACAGATTTTATTTTCTTGGGTTCCAAAATCACTGTGGACAGTGATTATGCAATGAAATTAGAAGACGTTTGCTTCTTGGAAAGAAGGCTGTGACAAACTTAAATAGCATATTAAAAAGCAAAGACATCACTTTGCTAACAAAGGTCTGTATAGTCAAAGCTATGGTCTTTCCAAAAGTCATGTATGGGTGTGAGAGTTGGACCATAGAAAAGGCTGAACACCAAAGAACTGATGCTTTCGTAGTGCTGGAGAAGACTCTTGAGAGGCCCCTGGACTGCAGGGAGATCAAATCAGTCAATCCTAAAGGAGATCAGCCCTAACTATTCATTGGAAGTACTGATGCTAAAGCTGAAGCTCCACCATTTTGGCCACCTGATGTGACGAGCCAACTCATTGGAAAAGACCCTGATGCTGGGAAAGACTGAAGGAAAAATGAGAAAAGGGTGGCAGAAGATGAGATGGTTAGATAGCATCACTGACTTAACAGACATGAACTTGAACAAACTCCTGGAGATAGTAGAGGACATGGAGGCCTGGTGTTCTGCAGTCCATGGGGTCAGAGAGTCAGACGTGACTTAGCGACTGAACAACAACAAAGATGGCAGGATGGGGTTTGATCACCGTATTAGCTGTTCTTCTGTTGTTTGGGAAATACGGTATTATGACATGGTTTGCTCTTCATAGATAATCTATCCCTAGATTATTGAACACAAGGACTGCCCTGGAGTGGGAAATGTGCCCTCCTGGGACTACTTTGGGACTTAGGATACAGAATAAGTAGCCAGTGGCTCAGAGGTTAAATTCTATGGTTAAAATTGGTATAAATTTAGTTTTAAATCTTTCCCCTAGGACTCTCTAACTTTAAATTTTATACTGAAGCATATTAGAGATATGGAAATTTTGCTATTTCAGTGGAACCTTTTAATCAGCTTTAATGCAGACTTGGGTAAAGTAAATTTTAATACTGTCTCTCTTTCAAGGCTTTGCTAGTTTGCTATCCTCAAAGCAGAAAAGCAACAATGAAGCAGCACTGCTTCTTAACTCTGCTTTTATTAAATTTTCTTTATAATCCTCTTCTAGTCCTTTTTTATACTGTACTATTGAACCATAAGCAAACTAGTAAATAAAAATTGTACTCATGGAATTTTAAAATTGTTTTAATGAAGCTCTGGAAGCATCCCCATTTCAGAAGATATTTTTCCCTAGTTTGTTTTTAAATTCTAGAAAGTAGGTCAGTAGAAATAAACCCCCTTTAATTGGTTTAATTAGAAATGGAAAATTGTATGAGTAGCTCAGTTTGAAGTGTAGATTTAAGTAATTTTACTGGGATTAATATCACTTAATGGTTTTAATTTAAATAAGTTGCATTTAATCATAGCTTGTAATTTCTTGAAAAGATTTTAATATCAGAAAAAATGAAAGTCACTCAGTTGTGTCCGACTCTTTGTGACCCCATGGACTATACAGTCCATGAAATTCTCCACAGAATACTGGAGTGGGTAGACTTTCCCTTCTCCAGGGGATCTTCCCAACCCAGGAATCGAACTCTGGTCTACCACCTTGCAGGCGGCTTCTTTACCAGCTGAGCTGTAAGAGAAGCCCAAGAATACTGAAGTGGGTAACCTATTCCTTCTCCAGTGGATTTTCCCAACCCAGAAATTGAACCAGGGTCTCCTACATTGCAGGTGGATTCTTTACCAACTGATCTATCAGGGAAACTCATATTAAATATCTCATATTTAATATCAGAGAGGAGGCCTAAGTGTTGAAATATATCTTTGCATAGGGAAACATGTTTGCCATGAAATAAAATATTTGACTATGAAATTATTTTAGAACTGTATTTCCCAGATAGTATGCCTGAGAATATTATTCTCAGTTCAGTCGCTCAGTTGGGTCCAACTCTTCACAACCCCGTGGACTGCAGCACACCAGGCTTCCCTGTCCATCACCAACTCCCAGAGCTTATTCAAACTCATATCCATCAAGTTGGTGATGCCATCCAACCATCTCGTCCTCTGTCATCCCCTTCCTTCCTGCCTTCAATGTTTCCCAGCATCAGGTCTTTTCAAATCAGTCAGTTCTTCACATTAGGTGGCCAAAGTATCAGAGTTTCAGCTTCAACATCAGTTCTTCCAGTGAATATTCAGGACTGATTTCCTTTAGGATTGACTGGTTTGATCTCCTTGCAGTCCAAGGGACTCTCAAGAGTTTTCTCCAACCACAATTCAAAAGCATCAATTCTTCATCGCTCAGCTTTCTTTATAGTCCAACTCTTACATCTATACATGACTACTGGAAAAACCATAGCTTTGACTAGACAGACCTTTGTCGACAAAGTAATGTCTCTGCTTTTTAGTATGCCATCTAGGTTAGCCATAACTTTTCTTCCAAGGAGCAACCGTCTTTTAATTTCATGGCTGCAGTCACTGTCTGCAGTGATTTTGGAGTCCCCCCAAATTTAAAGTCTCTCACTGTTTCCATTGTTTCCCCATCTGTTTGCCATGAAGTGATGGGAGCTGATGCCATAGTCTTAGTTTTCTGAATGTTAATTTTGAGCCAACCTTTTCATTCTCCTCTTTCACTTTCATCAAGAGGCTCTTGAGGAGTTCTTCACTTTCTGCCATAAGTTTGGTGTCATCTGCATATCTGAGGTTATTGATATTTCTCCCAGCAATCTTAATTCCAGCTTGTGCTTCATCCAGTCCAACGTTTCTCATGATGTACTCTGCATATAAGTTAAATAAGCAAGGTGACAATATACATCCTTGACATACTCCTTTCCCAATTTGGAACCAGTTCATTCTTCCATGTCTGGTTCTAACTGTTGCTTCTTGACCTGCATACAGATTTCTCAGGAGTCAGGTAAAGTGGCCTGGTATTCCCATCTCTTTCAGAATTTTCCATAGTTTGTTGTGATCCACTCAGTCAAAGGCTTTAGCTTAGTCAGTGAAGCAGAAGTAGATGTTTTATGGAATTCCCTTGCTTTTTCTGTGATCCTATAGATGTTGGCAGTTTGATCTCTGGTTCCTCTGCCTTTTGTAAATCCAGCTTGGATATCTGGAAGTTCACGGTTCACGTACTGTTGAAGCCTGGCTTGGAGAATTTTGAGCATTACTTTGCTAGTGTGTGAGATGAGTGCGATTGTGCGGTAATTTGAACATTCTTTGCCCTGCCCTTCTTTGGGATTGAAATGAAAATGGACCTTTTCCAGTCCTGTACAGGGCCACTGCTGAGTTTTCCAAATTTGCTGACATACTGAATGCAGGACTTTCATGCATCATCTTTTAAGATTGAAATAGCTCAGCTGGAATTCCATCACCTCCGCTAGCCTTGTTTGTAGTAATGCTTCCTAAGGCCCACTTGAGTTCACACTCCAGGATATCTGGCTCTAGTGAATGATCACACCATCATAGTTATCTGGGTCATTTATACCTTTTTTGTATAGTTCTTCTGTATATTATTGCCACCTCTTCTTAATATTTTCTGCTTCTATTAGGTCCATAATACTTTTGTCTTTTATTGTGCCCATCTTTGCATGAAATGTTCCCTTGGTATCTCTAATTTTCTTGAGATCTCTAGTCTTTCCCATTCTATTATTTTCCTCCGTTTCTTTGCATGGTTCACTTATGGCTTTCTTTGCTTTGGAATTGTTGAAAGTGTGCATTCTACAGCTGAATTTGGATTTGAAGTGCAGTTAGTTTGTGTTCATAGAACACATAGGCTAACCATTCTAGCCATCCCATACTGGAGAGAACTGTAGCACTGACCTCTGGTGACCCTTGTAGGGTGATGTACTGGCTGCAGCCTAATGTGAAACAATTGCCATTATGCTTTAAGAAATGTAGAATACTCCTAAGGGGCTTTTGGTCTCCTTCCTAAGGAAATACTGTACATGTTTTTACTTAGTTTTGAGTAGCTTCCTGGTAGATGGTATTTTATTTATACTTTAAAAAAATAAATACTAGTTTACATTTACTTATAGTGCCATCTAAGAGTATATTCTCTCCTGTCTTCCTACTGATAACAGATGGACATTGCACCTTAAACAAATAAGCCAACATTCTGCCTCATTTATGCTTTGGTTTATATGAGCAGTGATAGTAGCTCTTCTATTAAAACTATATGGTTATGCTTTCTGCCTGATAAAACTAATCCATATTCCTGGAAATTCCTACATATCCTACAAATGTAGCTGTAAAGGAACAATATAAATGATTGCTACTGGTTTGACAGGCAAGTTGCCTTAACATACCTTGGTTGAATAGTGTTGTATTAGGAATGATATATGAAACACTAGGCACATTCATTAAAAGTAGAATATATCCACCAGTGTTTTAAAATTATTCTTAAAGTCTTGCCAATGCAGTGAGACATGAGACAGAAACAAAAAGTGTGGTTATTGAAAATTGGTGATTAAGTCTTTATAACTTGCAAGCAAAATTGTTTACACTGAATATCTGACAGAATTTAAAAAGTAAAATTACATGGTTTAATAAACCAGTTAGATATGAGAAGTATCCAAAATCCACCATATAAAATAAATAAAAATATTTATTATATACTATCATGTTATTTCTGTGTGTTAACTGGTTGGTGAGATAACAGAAAAATAAAGTTTGCATTGTCAGGTTAGAGAATGAGAAGAGAGGGCAGCATCATAAAAACTCAGGGAGAAAAAGGTTGTAAGGAGGACTTAACAGCCTCAGTAAATGTTGTACATACTGAGGTCAATCAAAGTGAATGCTATGGTTTCTCCTCATGGTCTTGAGATCACTGGCTTCCTGTGGCAAAGCCATGCTGGTTAGAAGAAGGAAATGGAAGCCAGACGACAGTGGTTGAAGAAGGAATATAGTGTAAGATCCAAGACATTTCTTTGAGTTTGATTGTAATGGAAGAAAAAAAGGAGAGGGATTGAGAATTGTGTTGTTACTGCTGCTTTGTCATTTTGTTTGTTTATTCCAGAACCCTTCCATATGAGACTGGAAATTTCTCAAAGGCAGGCTCTACTTTTGAAAGCCCTGCAATACACAGTACCATCTTGAATGTAGAGACACTCATTGGCTTTATGTTAAATTCATGACTGTGAATGTAAGCTTTAAAACACTTGGTAGAAGGCAAAGTACAGAGTGCGTGCCGCCGTGTTCTCAGTGATCAGACGAGGCCGGCCTCACCGTGAGACGTGCTGTGCCCTGTCCTGCTGCGGCTCCTCTCCCNTATACTTTAAAAAAATAAATACTAGTTTACATTTACTTATAGTGCCATCTAAGAGTATATTCTCTCCTGTCTTCCTACTGATAACAGATGGACATTGCACCTTAAACAAATAAGCCAACATTCTGCCTCATTTATGCTTTGGTTTATATGAGCAGTGATAGTAGCTCTTCTATTAAAACTATATGGTTATGCTTTCTGCCTGATAAAACTAATCCATATTCCTGGAAATTCCTACATATCCTACAAATGTAGCTGTAAAGGAACAATATAAATGATTGCTACTGGTTTGACAGGCAAGTTGCCTTAACATACCTTGGTTGAATAGTGTTGTATTAGGAATGATATATGAAACACTAGGCACATTCATTAAAAGTAGAATATATCCACCAGTGTTTTAAAATTATTCTTAAAGTCTTGCCAATGCAGTGAGACATGAGACAGAAACAAAAAGTGTGGTTATTGAAAATTGGTGATTAAGTCTTTATAACTTGCAAGCAAAATTGTTTACACTGAATATCTGACAGAATTTAAAAAGTAAAATTACATGGTTTAATAAACCAGTTAGATATGAGAAGTATCCAAAATCCACCATATAAAATAAATAAAAATATTTATTATATACTATCATGTTATTTCTGTGTGTTAACTGGTTGGTGAGATAACAGAAAAATAAAGTTTGCATTGTCAGGTTAGGGAATGAGAAGAGAGGGCAGCATCATAAAAACTCAGGGAGAAAAAGGTTGTAAGGAGGACTTAACAGCCTCAGTAAATGTTGTACATACTGAGGTCAATCAAAGTGAATGCTATGGTTTCTCCTCATGGTCTTGAGATCACTGGCTTCCTGTGGCAAAGCCATGCTGGTTAGAAGAAGGAAATGGAAGCCAGACCACAGTGGTTGAAGAAGGAATATAGTGTAAGATCCAAGACATTTCTTTGAGTTTGATTGTAATGGAAGAAAAAAAGGAGAGGGATTGAGAATTGTGTTGTTATTGCTGCTTTGTCATTTTGTTTGTTTATTCCAGAACCCTTCCATATGAGACTGGAAATTTCTCAAAGGCAGGCTCTACTTTTGAAAGCCCTGCAATACACAGTACCATCTTGAATGTAGAGACACTCATTGGCTTTATGTTAAATTCATGACTGTGAATGTAAGCTTTAAAACACTTGGTAGAAGGCAAAGTACAGAGTGCGTGCCGCCGTGTTCTCAGTGATCAGACGAGGCCGGCCTCACCGTGAGACGTGCTGTGCCCTGTCCTGCTGCGGCTCCTCTCCCCGTCTGTCTGTTCACCAGCCTTGCCATCTTCATTCACAACCTCCTTCCTTTTGGACTTTCTCTTTTTTTACAGCTATGAAACCTACGTAGTCGAATATCACAATGCTTCTCCTGTAGGGAGTGTGATGAGGAGCAGAGTTTGGCTTTGGAGTGCTCGGAACCAGAGGAATTGCCGAGGACTCGGAGCCCAGCCCTGACCACTAGAGAGCCCACAACACGATGAACAAATTGAACTTCCATAACAACAGAGTCATGCAGGACCGCCGGAGTGTGTGTATTTTCCTTCCTAATGATGAATCTCTGAACATCATCATAAATGTGAGTAGATCCTACTTTAGAAATATTTAAATGATGATGTTCCCACCAGTGGCCACATTCAAATTATGACTTGGCTAATGATGAGATCCTCACAGAGTGAGACTGTTAATAATGCTGGAGAATTGGGGTATTAAAGCTGTCTACACAGGTATAAATTTGAATGATAGCTTAAGTTCAGCTGTCTTTAGGATTCTCTTGTCTGGTAAAATTAGAGAATATCTGTTACTATATTATATATAGAAAAATAAACACTTTGCTTTTTAAAAAACTTTTATTGAAATATTTTTATGGATAGCTGAGTTTGCTTTTTAAATACTTTTGAGTTGTCACCTACACACATGAAATGGTAATGCATAATTGCTGACTTTTTAACATGCATCTTGATCATTGTTTTGATAGTAGGCTACAGCCTAAGTCTAGCCAATTTCAAGAATAGGCTGTGTATTTGCCCACTAAACATGCTTATGGTTCATGAACTGGAGTTAACTCTCTTAGTTAACCTGGACATTGAGGAATATAATACTTTTTCTCTTTTGTTTTTACTTTTAAAGTTGAATTATAATTTACTTACAGCAGAGTATAGGAATATCAAGTGTACAGCTCTGACTTTTCTCCAGTGTATACATCCAAGTAACCATCATTCAGCTTGAGATATAGTAGATTTCTAGTGCCCCAGAAAGATCTTTTGTGATCCCTCCTAATCAGTAATCTCTACCAAAAGATAATATCTATTTCCACTTCTATCACCATAGGGTAATTTTTTATTTCTGAATTTCATGCAGCTAAAATTATGTGGTATGCTCACTTTTATATCTGTCTATATTTTCTATACTTAATATTTGGCCTGTGAAAGTTATCCATCGTATTGCATGTGACAGTAATTCTTTTTTTTTTCATTATTATATTTCTTTGTATGAGTATGCCTAATTTCTTCTCCAGCTATTATTGATGGGTATTAGGTTATTTTAAGTTTTGGAGGTATTACAAATAAAACAGTTATGAACATTTTATGTATATACACATATGTATATGGGCTTCCCAGGTGGCTCAATGGTAAAAGAATCAGCCTGCCAGTGTAGGAGACATAGGAGACATGGGTTCAACCCGTGGGTCAGGAAGAAACCCTGGAGGAGGAAATGGCAACCCACTCCAGTATTCTTGCCTGGAGAATCCCATAGATGGGGGAGCCTCACTGGTTACTGTCCATGGAGTCGTAAGAGTCAAACATGGCTTAGCGACTGAGCACACACACACGTATATACATGTCTGGATTTATACCTGGAAGTGGATTGTGACTCATGATGTATGCATATGTTGAGCTTTGGTAGAGACTGCTGCCCAATTTTATGTGATCACAGACATGCCTAGCATTTGTCAACCCCTCCCTATTGTCAACTTTCATGTTCTTTCTTTGTATTCTATTGGAATTAAGGGGAAATTTTCCTTAGTTCATGCCTTGAGTTAATTCTTCTTGCTACTGTATTTTTAACCCAATTGCCATATGAAAAGAATATTTCTAAATGTTATACTGAAGCTATATGACATTTAAATAGCTCCATTAAAAATTTAGAGGAAAAGATTCTGCTTATCATAATTATTTTGGTTTCATTCTATCAGTCACCAGAGTTCCTTGATTTACTAATGTAGCCTTGTTTTTGCTTAAAGGAATTGTCTGAGTATCAAACCTGCCTATTGAGTGAATTTTATCAGTCTTTTAGGTAGAATTTCTATTGACTTAGCTCTTTTATACTCAGATTACCCAAAGTTGTTTTGGATATGTGAAGTGATAAACTGTTATTATTCCAGCATTTGGTTTTTAAAACCTAGTTACAATTGGCAACATTATCTCTCTTCTTCAGTATGGGCACTGTCAAAATATATTAAATGATAATTTACATGTATACATGAATATGTTGTTTGAGTTCTTTTAACAGTTATATAGAGAAGGTATCAACTAAAATTTTAAAATATACATAAACATATAGTATAAGCACTTAAGAAACTTCTCTCGGTTCCATTTCTGCCTTTTCACCTGGTCGAATATGTCCTTTGCTTTGGTTTCCTCTTCTATAAAGTGAAAATAATCTGCTCTCCTCACAGGGACATTGTGAGGATATAAAGACATAAGACGCTTACATGCTTACGGCCGTGCCTGGCCTCAGTGAGTGAGCACTTAATAGAGTAGCACTTGTTTTCATTTCTTTGATCTGTATCCTCACTCTATTAATGAAACTCAACTTCTGAACACCATGTAGACCTGTTCTTATTCCAGGGTCCGTAGGTAGCCCTGCCATGTCCAGACTCCTCATTCGCAAGCAAACTGCTGGACCAAAGGAGGGAGGAGGAGGAACTGGGTTAAGTAGCTTGGGATCCCCTCACTGCTACAAAGCCAACTCAGGGCTGCCAAAGGCCTGTCATTTTCTACAAAGTGTCATTTTTGTCTTTAGAAAATAGCAATGATGTTTGTAGAGTTGTGGTAGAACAGATTAACTATAACAAAAACTATTTCATTAGTGGTCTCCTTTTAAAAAATCATTTCTAAACACTTTTTTTAAATGAAGAAAATTTATTCCCTGAGAAGTGTAAGTGATAAAATATTGCCTTTCTGCATGGGGTAAATGTAGTTTTGATCATTTTTTATTTTCCATGAATTGAACAAATAAGGATTGTTCTAAATTATTTTAATCATCAGATTAATATTAAATATGGAAACTTGGAAATTTTTGGAAATAAAATTATGTTAATGTAAGAGTCACAAAAATTTTAAGTGATATAAATTGTGGCTAAGAGATTATATCTCTTCACTGAGATGAGAGTGAACAATTCTTTTTCTGTGGCATATTTTAGACATTCTTGCTCAACAAGCCATTGACATTGAGAATTAGATGCTGTTTTTATTAAAAAGTTCCATACAAAGTATATTTTTAGATAATGCTTTCATTCTTATCCCTAACGCCTCATAGTCTATGGCACCTTTTAAAGTTCCTATTGCTCCTGAAGATTAAAGAACTTGAAAAATTTCAGTCAACTAAAACATAGCCTTCAAGACTCATAATATGCAAATGCAAAAAATTCAAAATTGTTTTCACAGTAGATAAGACTTCAGAGCCACAGCCTTACTTAGTTGCAGTTTTTAAACAAGAACATTGTCTTTCCTTGATGGTTGTTAAAGAGCTTTATTATGCTCCAGATACTTGATTTAAAACTAGCAGAACAATAATAATTATATAGGATGTATGGATGTATGGAGATTATATGAACAGCAGTTATACAGAGGTACAACATAGTTTATTTTGTATACAGTGTGTGGTTTGGAATTTTTCTTTTAACTTTTTAATCATATTTTATCCAAAGTACTTTGTATATGACATTTTAAAATACAGTCAAAGCTCAAGATTAAAGTCCTAGACTTCTTTAAGTCTCAAATTTGTAGTTCAGTTTTATTTAACCTTAAATACTTTTCCCATTACTTTATCATTTTCTTTATTTAAGCTTATTTATAAAGTGTAGTTTCAGTAATACAGAACTCAAATCCAAAGTCTTTTTGTTGAATGAAGGTGACACTGATTTCCTGTTGGCAGATGTATCCCCTCAGTGATGTTGGTGGACTGTGTATTGATACAAATCCTTGAGTGTGTATATGGAAACACACAGTTCATTTGCAAAACCACAGTATTAAATGATCTGCTCAGTGGGCCAGAGTACTGTAGTCTGTAGTCATGGGCCAGAAGGAAAGTAAGAAACCCACAGGAAATCAGGTCCTTGGCTTTCATTCGTCAGACATTCATTGAATGCCTGCTGTATATTCTGAGTATAAAATAAGACACTGTCCCGGCTTCATGGAATTCCTATTACTTCTAAACAGCTGAAGTGGTGCTATTTGGCCTTACATAAATACTTTTTGCACTTTCTAGTGGATAAGGTGCTTTAGATTGCCTGTGTTCTCAGTCCCTCGGTGTGTCTGACTCTTTGCAATCCCATGGACTGCAGCCCACCAGGCTGTTGTGCCCATGGGATTACCCTGGCAATAACACTGGAGTGGGTTGCCATGCCCTCTCCCAGGGGATCTTCCCAACCCAGGGATCGAACCTGCGTCTCCTGCATTGCAGGCGGTTTCTTGACTGCTGAGCCACTATGAATTCACTATTCACATTAATAGTGAATGTGGAAAAGAGCCATAAACCTATCTTTCTTACTCCGGTTGACATTGTCACCATTCTGAATTGTTTGACTTTCAATTATTAAGAGATCTCAACATGTTTTATTTTCTGAATCTAAGTTATATATTAAAGTATGATTAAAAAATCATTAATTCAAAGTTAACTAATTTAAGATTTGTAATCATTAAAACTGTAACTGGCATGATTATTGAAGAAAGAAGTTGCAAGTTACTAGTACAAGTATGAGGGGAAATGCCACACATAATATAATGAACTGTCAGGTTGCACATATTTTAATAATATTTACATACAAAAATATTATAATACACAAATGAGCAAAGTTCTGAGTTACTCTGTCTGATAATACTAACTACATGACTTCAGGCTCTCTAGGTTTTCTTTTATATGTCTGTCAAATTAAGAAATTGACCTATATGGTCTCAATGTCAATCCTAACACTGATAAGCTTTAGTGATTCTGAGTTCAGCAAGGCAGACTCATTACAATTATGTGTCCCCCAAAATACTTCATTCAGTATTTGAAAAGTCAGTAAAACTGTGTCTTTTAAAGACTGTTTTATCTTTCAGCATGTGACTTTTCAGAATAACTTAACCTTAACTCCATGTTCCAAATTAACATAATTTTATTATTATAACTAAGACTCAGAAAAGAACCTGGTTTAGTACTTAAAAGCTATGTCAATGAAAGTGATTGATTAAAGTAAATAAAAGCTAGGTATTCACTCATTATGTGGTATATGAGCATTTTGTTTGAACCACCATGACGAAAACTTTCCTTGTAAAAATACTTGGCAAATTCATAATTTTGATAATAATTTTGATCATTTAATTAGATTATTTTGGTTTCCTTCTGAAATACATATTTATCACGCACCATGGCTATAGAGTAAGGCCTTGTCCATTGTCCTAAGATTTGTGAGTCTTGTACAAGATTGCACTGGCACTTTATCACCATGTTGTAGAAATTTCTATTGTGATCATCATTACTGAAACAGCTGTAGTGATTTCCATAAACCAACTGTTGTTTTGCTAGTGTCAGCTTGTCCCTTCGGCATATATTTAGGATGCATTACATTGCCTGATTATGGCTCACTGTTTGGACTTGGCTGAATTATTAAGTTGTGTTTGTTTTATTTTTGTCTTTTTTCCCATAGGTCAAAATTCTGTGTCACCAGTTACTGGTCCAGGTGTGTGACCTACTCAGGTTAAAGGACTGTCACCTCTTTGGACTCAGTGTTATACAAAGTAAGTCTCAGGCCCTTCTCTGATGGAGTTAGCCAACTGTCCCTGAGGAAATGGCATTTTATAGCTGTAACTTAATAAGCATATTGTTATGTAATTGTGATTGTCAAAGTACTTGTAATCATGGCTTTTAATCTAGTATTCATATTTTAAACTCAACTGTTGTGTAATTCTTCTATGATTTAGAATTTTAGGTCTTAAATTTATTATGATTTGAACTCAAAAACTGGTTCTTCTTTACAAGTCTAGATTTTTTTATGCATTTGCTCTTTTATGTTTTAATGAACCCAACTTGGTTTTTATTTCTTTGCACTATAGGAAATTACCTTGGTTATTTTTGTAATTTAATTTGTTTTGTAATTTTTTACATTAAAAGACATGTAGACGTAATAAACCTGACTTTTTTCTATTCCAATTCTCTTACTGTTGAAGATATAGTATAACAAAATGATCTATTAATTTACTCTTATTTTCTTTTTTTCCTTCCTTTATCCCTTCTCTTTTTTTTTCCAGTCAAAACATATAACTTGGAGATATGGGATCAGTTTCTTCTGTATACTTTATATGGAGAAGATTTTCAAGTTAAAGGGCTCCATATAAGCTTCCTCTGCCAGTGACACCTTAGTTAGAGTTAAGTTCCCAGAATTTAAGTGTAGCCATTCCTTAAAACATTTTTCTTTCAAATCATACTTTAAAATTTCTCTAATTCAGTCTTCTAGATGCCAAAAAACCTTTCATATCTTTGCTCAGTTTTTCAAGGAAACCTTTTTTGTGAAATGTAGCTGTATTTTGTATTTTGATATGAATTATTTTCTGCTACTGAAATTGGTTTCAATTTAAAGGTTTATGATACCTTGAGAATCTGGTTAGTACCAACAAATGCTCAGATCTCCCAAATTGGAAAGTGTATCATGATGAGCTGATCAATAAGTTCAGCTCCAAAATGTGAGCTGTTTTCATTTATCTAAAAAGACCGCTCTGAAGGGGCCAGAGACCATGGAGCAGGGAACACATCAAGAGGAAAGGAACCATCAGTATGTCTTCTTTGGAGAAATGTCTGTTTAGTTCTTTGGCCCTTTTTTTGATTGGGTTGCTTATTTTTCTGGAATTGAGCTGCAGGAGTTGCTTGTATATTTTTGAAATTAGTTCTTTGTCAGTTGCTTCATTTACAAAACCACAATGAGGTACCACTTCACGCCAGTCAGAATGGCTGCTATCCAAAAGTCTACAAGCAATAAGTGCTGGAGAGGGTGTGGAGAAAAGGGAATGCTCTTACAATGTTGGTGGGAATGCAAACTAGTATAGCCACTATAGAGAACAGTGTGGAGATTCCTTAAAAAAACTGGAAATAGAACTGCCTTCAGTTCAGTTCAGTTCAGTCACTCAGTCGTGTCCGACTCTTTGCAACCCCATGAATTGCAGCACGCCAAGCCTCCCTGTCCATCACCAACTCCTGGAGTTCACTCAGACTCACATCCATNTAGAGAAGGGCATGGGTACCCACTTCACTATTCTTGTCTGGAGAATTCCATGGACAGAGGAGCCTGGTGGGCTGCAGTCAGTGAGGTTGAAAGAGTCGGACATGACTGAGTGACGAACACTTTCACTGGCCATAGACTTGTGAGGACTGAGTAAGTTAATACATGTTTAGTGCTCATGAAGTGTAAGTTACAAGCATTCTGTCATAGCACTGAGATCCAGTGGTGGTTCCTTTTAAAATGGAAAGTCAAGAGGTAAGAAGTCCCATCCATGTCTGAATTGCGTTGTGCTGACTTTCAGTGTGTAGTTAAAACACACCTCCTCCTCTGCTTTACCTGTCGTCTCCAGCCGAGAATCACTGGTGTCTGGAAGACTCCTTTCTGTGGTCCTGCTATCCTATTCATTGTCAAAAAAGTTAAAGGAATTCACAATATTCTGTAACTGGAAGGAACTTTGCCACACCCTCTCCCTCAATTTAGAACTTCGGGTTAATGATCCCAAATCTGGTGAATGAGATTCCTCCACTGACAGAGAGATACTTACGTACCACTTGCATATCTTATTTCTCCTTCCTGTCTCATCCCTCCAGCTATCCATCTGGCTTCCAATTCCCTCTTTTATCTGACTAAAGAGTTTTTCATTTTTATTTCCACCCCATAATTTATCATAAGCTGTAGTTACTTCATGTATTTATTCATCATCTCTACCACCAGAATGTAGCAACAGGAGGGTAGGGACTTGGTCATATGCACTGTTGTTTTCTCAACAACTAGAAGAGTGTTTGACGTCTTGTCAGAGTTCAACAAATATTTCAATGCNCTTCATGTATTTATTCATCATCTCTACCACCAGAATGTAGCAACAGGAGGGTAGGGACTTGGTCATATGCACTGTTGTTTTCTCAACAACTAGAAGAGTGTTTGACGTCTTGTCAGAGTTCAACAAATATTTCAATGCATTACTCTTCTCGGGCTTGTGATCTTGTTTACTGAGTTAGGGTGTTGGGATTGCATTTGAGAATGCTTTTATGATGGGCCCTTCTCTTCTCCATTACGTAAATAGCCTAGCCAGCCAGAGAAACCACAGATGAAGCCAGAAGACCCTGGCTTGGTACTTCCCTGAATTTTTGGTAATTGTCTATCCTGTGACGTTTTTGAAGGGGAAGATAGTAATGTACTCCTTAGGGAACTTTGGATGGAGCCTTAAGCATCTATTTCTGAGTCTGTAGTTTTCCTCACTTACTAGGAAAGAAAGTGGACCTTGACACATCAGAGACTTGTCTTCCTGACTTGTTCTTTCCCTCCACAGGGTAAGAAGTTTGAGATTCTCCCAGATGGCTTGCCTTCTGCCAGGAAGCTCATCTACTACACGGGGTGCCCCATGCGCTCCAGACACCTACTGCAGCTCCTGAGCAACAGCCATCGCCTCTACATGAACCTGCAGCCCGTTCTGCGCCACATCCGGAAGCTGGAGGAAAACGAAGGTATCGCAAGATCTTGGGCGGGAAGCAGGTGGTACTTTCGCCACCCATGGCCCCTTACTCTACAACTGCCAAGAACTGGGGCTTTAGTCTCCTGAAGAGTGGGACCTGGGGACCCCCAGCCTCTCCAGGTTCCCAGCAGCGTTGCTTTTTCCATCTCAGCAGTCCTGGAAAGCCCACCCACAGCCTGGTCAGCATATCTGAGATTATCCCTGCTATTTAACTGTCATAGAAAACAGTCTCTTTACAGTTTCCCTGCACTCAACTTGAAAGTCTGGAAAGCCACTACATGGAAGCACAGGCTAAGGTTTATCTGCTTACCAGCTTTTATCTGCATCTCAGGGTTTTGTTTATACACTGGTCCACCTTGGGGCTGTTATGTACAGGCTCTCTGAAATTCCTTGCAGTGTGATTATTCCTTATGTTAGAGTGACAGTAAAGGTGGGCCACAGAATATCTCCAGCCTCTTGTTGACAACTAGGAAGCCTCTTGTCTGGCTCAGCAAGAAAGACCAACAAAGGAGAGAAAATTTTACAATTGAGGATCTTGTTCGCCTGTCCTACCGGGGAGCAGGGGCGGTTTGCTGGGACACAGAATAGAGCAGTGCATTTGGGGCTTCAGAGTTCTGAGCCATGAGAAGGGCAAGTCTTGGTGAGGAGAGGAAGACGAGGTGGAGGCTTCTAACAATAGACTTCAACTTCACAGTATTAACCTGATGGTTAGCTCTTTATCTCCTGTGGTTACGCTGTACAGCACACTCCAGTTTCACACCCAAAAATACTGCTTTGCATATTTGGTCTTTCAGTGTCTTCAATTTTTTTGCAAACTCATGTTATAGTAATTGTTGGTAATTTTATTGGATTTGATTTACAGTATTTGCGTGAATTAGAATTTAGATTCATATTAACTTAGGTCCATGTTGGAAACACATTTTGATCTCTCAGACCTCACTTTTCCTGTAGAAACAAGACAAGTACCTGTCCTCTCTTAACAAACAAAAATCCTTACAGAGGTTTAAACACAATCCGATGGCTGTTTCTCAAAAGCTGCCTCTCAGTTTAAATGAGGCCCAGTTTGGAGATGCCATTGTAATTTAAGTAGCAATTAGAACATGAATCATTTTCCACTGTCTGCCACCAAACTGCATTTGTCTTTGGAGAGAATTAGTCTCACTGTCTAGTGTACTGGCTTCCTCTGCCGCCAGACTGCCAGTTCTTCCCCATGACGACTCGTCAGTATAACAAATGCATGTATCTGTCTGACGCTGACATGAAGATTAGGAATTTAAATCGGCAGAAGCACCAGGAAAGCTTGTGAGAATAGGTGACTTAGGTGCAGAGCCCATCATTTGCCAAGTTGGCTTCCTTCCTGAATGGCCAACTCGCAACTTTGGGAAATTCATTTATTCCAGCAGCTCTCTGCCCACAGCATTTTAGTAAATTCTTGTTAAGGTGACAGTAATGTGAGCCCCTTGTACTCTGAAAGAATTAATGAACCTCCCCTATAGGTTCTAAAGAAAAATTACAAAGAATGTTGAGTTCTTAAGAGGAGAGGGCTTTGTTATCAAGTGTAGTACCAAGTGCATGTGAGGGCTTATGTGAATGGGGCAGTGAGAATGACAGTGATGCAGATTGGATCTTTGATGTGGGTATGTGTAGATACATTTTGCAGATATGACTCTTTTTTTTTCTTCCACATCTTACACATTCTTCTGCTTAGAAATCCCTGCAGATCTGAAGAAAACCTGAAACTAAGTTCCTTTGGATTAACTTTGGCCTGAATTCAGTTATTTCACCCACACTTAAGGACTGCAACATTAAAAAAAAATAAAAAGCTATTAACATTAGCCAAAATCACAGCATGAAAAGAATCTTTATTTTTCTTAATTAGATTTCATCTAGTGTCACCTTGTCTGAAACACTATTTTTGCATTTTATAGTAAAAGTGATCACAAGAATCCTATTGTTTTAAAAGAGATGTAGGAAAAAATGCTTTCTGTCATTAAAATCTTTTTTCAACTCAGTTTTACTCAATAGTGAAAGTGAAGTCGTTCAGTCGTGTCCGACTCTGTCGTGTCCGACTCTGTTGTGTCCAACTCTTTGCGACCCCGTGGACTGTAGCCCACCAGGCTCCTCTGTGCATGGGATTCTCCAGGCAAGAATACTAGAGTGGGTTGCCATTTCCTTCTCCAGGGGATCTTCCCAACCCAGGGATCAAACCCAGGTCTCCTGCATTGCAGGCAGACACTTTAACCTCTGAGCCACCAGGGAAGCCCAGCTAGGGCTTATTCTTAGGTTTTATGTCAAGAGGGTGCATTGACTTGCATTATGGTCCAAAATAACACAAAAAGTTTGGTGTTGTGTGGCCTTTTACAACAGATGATTTGCATTGTTGACACCAATGATTGCTAGGGGGTGAGCGGTTGCATTTTGTATTTCTTAGAATAAATTTCAAAATTATTTCAACATTTCCCTCATTTTGTAACTGATTGGTGTGAAACTTCTTAAATGTTTGCAGAAGGTCTAAGAGATGAAAAGCACAATGACAGGAATAGAAGCCAGCACGTGGAACACCAAGGCTGTGCTGACATGTTGACAGGAAGTAATTCAGGCTAGGCTCTTATTAGCTAGAGGACAAGTTGGCAAAGTACTTGTTTTCTAGTGAGTATGTGTGTGGGTATAGAATAACTAGTTGACTCCAAATCTGTCAGAAACTTGGGAGTAAAAGGGCTATTTTTAAAGATNGAAGTAATTCAGGCTAGGCTCTTATTAGCTAGAGGACAAGTTGGCAAAGTACTTGTTTTCTAGTGAGTATGTGTGTGGGTATAGAATAACTAGTTGACTCCAAATCTGTCAGAAACTTGGGAGTAAAAGGGCTATTTTTAAAGATATAGAAAAGTTTTTTTTAATAGAGCCACTGTTATCCGTTGTCTTAGGACTTAAGACTTTTTTTTTTTTTTTCACTTTTTACCCTTCCAAGGGCCATGTGCCTATTGTATTGAAACTACAACAAATAGAAAGCATATGGGAATTTTGCAAACCCCTTTTAGCTCTTCATCTCAACTCCTGCTGCCTTAGAAAATAGGACTCATTAGAACCCAGCCTAACCCTAAAAAGACGGGCTGTAGATGGATGTACTTTTGTAGCAGTGATGTGTGGTTAGGCCCTGATGTCTGGTTCCATTCTGCCTCGCTGTGAGTATGGCTACACATACCTCTTTGCTTCAGCTTGAGTCCTTAGAAGTAACATGAGTGGGCTGGAGCCCAGAAATGTACACACCATCATCTTCAAGCATTGTTGCCATTTTGCATCCTGGAGTACATATCTTCTCTTTCTGTTGATGTTCCTTTCTTCCCCAGAGAAGCCTGTGGTGATTATACTTCAGGCTGGATTCAGACACCAAGAGTACAAGTATTTTTACTTAACTAAGAGACAAGACAAACCCATTAGCAGACCCTTGAAAACCCAAATAGTCTGGTTTAGTTAGCAGTTTCTGAAATAGTATCAATTCAACATTCCCTAAGTGCACTCTTCCTTTTTAACATTGTTCTGATGTGTTATTTCTCATCAGTATTAAAAATACAAGGCTCTTTCTTTGTTTTAAGTTTCTGACCTCAAGCACAAAAATAGTATGTTTGTATCAGTTGTATACCTATAGCCCAGTTGTAAATTTGTGCCTTTATATAATGGTTAGTTTAGCATTTGATAAAAGGGATTTTCCAATATTGTGTCTTTGTCTGCATTAAAGATCTGCACCAACTTGTTAAACAACAGTTTTATCAGTCAGAGGCTATGTGGGTATAAATAATCAAACCAGAGTGATTACTATATTTTCTTAATAGATCATGAAGTCTCATTAGTTCAGCCTAAATGGAGAAAAGCAATCTTAATCCGTGAAAATCTCAGTTCTGGAATTTTTTGAAAGAAATTCTCAGAAAAATAATAGTTTTATTTTTAAATTGTCTTCAACAGTTAGAGCTAAGTTAACAATGGACCAAACTAAACAGATGAACAAATCAAATGAAAGGCAGTTAGCATAAGTGTACTTATGAAACCTTTTCTGTAGCAGAGTTTCTGAAACCATCTGTGGGGAAGGACCAGATTTTTTAAAACTTCTAATCCACCATGCACTGATACTTTTGCAAAGTTCAAAGTCTCATTAGTGGATGAATGGCAACCCACTCCAGTATTCTTGCCTGGAGAATCCCATGGACAGAGGAGCCTGGCAGGCTACAGTCCACGGGGTAGCAAAGAGTCGGAGACGACTGAGCGACTTTACTTCACTTGGCAATATCAGATCGTGCTGAAAGTTGCTAACTGTTTATTCTCACTTCCTAAACTTACTCCATTGTGGACAAATAACAGTTTTCAGACAAGAAGTGGTCTTATCATCCACATTGAGTAGCATTCTTCTGCAGTGTTTGAAACTTTAAAACTTTCTGAGTTGTCAAATACCTGCCTCGGATCTATTGTACTGGGATTTATTCATTTTGCAATCTTCTTACATAGAGTTCCTATCAGAATCATCAGCACTTTCCAGTCACTCACTTCTGAATGTGAAATTGTACCTGTTGGTGGCCCGATGACTGCCCTGGGCTGACCAGCCACTCCTCCTGCCTTGGTTGACTGTAATGACGAGCTGTGTTCCTCACCACACAGAGAAGAAGCAGTACCGAGAATCCTACATCAGCGACAACCTGGACCTTGACATGGACCAGCTGGAGAAGCGGTCGCGGGCCAGCGGGAGCAGCGCCGGCAGCGCGAGGCACAAGCGCCTGTCCCGCCACTCGACCGCCAGCCACAGCAGCTCCCACACCTCGGGCATTGAGGCTGACACCAAGGCCCGGGACGCGGGCCCTGAGGACGCCTACCCCGGCAGTGCCGTCCACCGCAAACTGAAAACCTGCAGCTCCATGACCAGCCACGGCAGCTCCCACACCTCCGGGGTGGAGAGTGGCGGCAAGGACCGGCTGGAGGAGGATTCGCAGGATGATGGTAACCTGCCCCCCAGGCCCTCCAAGCTGACGATGCTGACCCATTGTCAGGGCCCCTTCTGCTTTTCCTCTCCCAGTGCTTCCCCAGTATTGGTTCCATAGGATTGATGTTGTAATAGAGAAGAGGGCAACACGGCATTGGCTGCTCCACCCTGGGTTAAGAAAATAAGATGAGATCTATAGCCTGTATCAGCATTTGGGTGCATCTTTTTTTATTGTTTTTCTGTTTCAAATAATTGCTGTAGCATTCAGGTTTGGGGAAAAGATATACTGACTCCATTGAGGAAAATTGAAAAACATATGTGTGCTAACTATAGAATTCACATGGATCTCAAATCTCGTTAAATGCTGCAAAAGATGGCAGATGTGGGAGACAGAGAGCTTCATGCACTATTCATTCTGTCTTTGTCAACAGTCTGCTTTGGCATGAGCCAAACGACCCATCAGCCTCAGCTGGCCCTTTGTCATCACAGCATGCTAGTAGTTTTTCTTAAAGAGAAAGAATAATTGATAGTCAGATCATGGTGTTAGCAGACATGTAGATAACACAACAGTCCTGAGAAAAAGAGAAGCAGGATCTAGTCAAGAATTGTCACTGGAATTTCCTATTGTGGAGTCTCATTAGCAAATTTATTTTTACATGTAAATAATTGCATAACCTCCCTCAAGGTGTGGCTATGAATGGTGACCATTTCCTGTCACTAAATGTCTTTCCCTTCTTCAGAAATAGAGATGTTGGTTGATGACCCCAGAGACCTGGAGCAGATGAATGAAGAGTCCTTGGAAGTCAGCCCAGACATGTGCATCTACATCACAGAGGACATGCTCCTGTCACGGAAGCTGAACGGACACTCTGGTGAGCTCCCACAGAAGGGATCTCCTTACCCAGGGCATGGTCCTGGACTGGGGAGCAGGCGACCAGGAAAATAGAAGGAGTGGGTTGGGGGCTCCAGGTCAGTGTCACAGACTGTGGGACCGAGTGCCTTCTGTGAAGGAAAAGGAAAGGGAAGCTGGAGAAGCACTCAGCATTGGAATTAGCATCCTCTACCTCATGCTTTGGACAAAGCTGTGTAATTGGGTTTTATCTTTCTTTCTTTGCTCTTTTAAATGATAATCCGAGAGTTATGTGATGTATCTGTTAAGAGGCTTGGAGGCCCTTCAAACTGGCCTCCTTCCCATAGACAAGAAAACCCATGGATTAGAGAGGACAAATGCTGTGGAGAAAAACAGCAGCCAGGTCTCCAGGTTTACTTGGTTTTGTTTTCCCCCGTGCTATATTATATGGACTTCCCAGGGGCACACTTGGTAAAGAACGTGCCTGCCAGTGTGGGAGACATGAGAGCCGTGGGTCCGATCCATGGATCAGGAAGATCCCCTGGAAGTGGAAATAGCAATTACTCTTACCTGGAAAATCTCATGGACAGAGGAGCCTGGTGGGCTTCAGTCCAAGGAGGTCACAAAAGAGTTGGACACAATTGAGCGTACACACACACACACACACACACACACACACACACNGAACCACAGTCAGCTCCTGGTCTTGTTGTTGTTGTTGTTGTTGACTGTATAGAGCTTCTACATATTTGGCTGCAAAGAATATAATCAATCTGATTTCAGTGTTGACCATCTGGTGATGTCCATGTGTAGCGTCTTCTCTTGTGTTGTTGGAAGAGGGTGTTTACTATGACCAGTGGCTTTTCTTTGCCCTGTGTGATTCCACATTCCAAAGCCAAATTTGCCTGTTACTTCAGATGTTTCTTGACTTCCTACTTTTGCATTCTAGTCCCCTATAATGAAAAGGGCATCTTTTTCAGTGTTAGTTCTAAAAGGTCTTGTAGGTCTCCATAAAACCGTTCAACTTCATCTTCTTCAGCATTACTGGTTGGAGCATAGATTTGGATTACTGTGGTTTGCCTTGGAGACGAACAGATATCATTCTGTCATTTTTGAGATTGCATTCAAGTACTGCATTTCGGACTCTTTTGTTGACCATGATGGCCACTTCATTTCTTCTGCGGAATTCCTGCCTGCAGTAGTAGATATAATGGTCATCTGAGTTAAATTCACCCATTTCAGTCCATTTTAGTTCACTGATTCCTAGAATGTCAACGTTCACTCTTGCCATCTGTTTGACCACTTCCAATTTGCCTTGATTCATGGACCTGACATTCCAGGTTCCTATGCAATATTGCTCTTTACAGCATTGGACCTTGCTTCTGTCACCAGTCACATGCACAACTGGGTATTGTTTTTGCTTTGGCTCCACCTATTCATTCTTTCTGGACTCATTTCTCCACTAATCTCCAGTAGCATATTGAACACCTACTGACCTGGGGAGTTCCTCTTTCAGTATTCTATCATTTTGCCTTTTCATACTTTTCATGGTGCTCAAGGCAAGAATACTGAAGTGGTTTGCCATTCCCTTTTCCAGTGGACCACATCCTGTCAGACCTCTCCACCATGACCCACCCATCTTTGGTTGCCCCAAGGGCATGGCTTAGTTTCATTGAAGGCAGACACACTGAAACCATTACAGTATACTAACACATATATATGGAATTTAGAAAGATGGTAACTATAACCCTGTATGCGAGACAGCAAAAGAGACACAGATGTATAGAACAGTCATTTGGATTCTGTGGGAGAGGGCGAGGGTAGGATGATTTGGGAGAATGGCATTAAAACATGTATAATATCATATGTGAAACAAATCACCAGTCCAGATTCGATGCTTGAGACAGGGTGCTTGGGGCTGGTGCACTGGGATGACCCAGAGGGATGATATGGTTTAGGAGGTGGGAGGGAGGTTTGGGATGGTGAACACGTGTACACCTGTGGTGGATTCATGTTGATGTATGGCAAAACCAATACAATATTGTAAAGTAAAATAATAATGATAATAATAAATGCAGGGTGGAACATTTATAGTGTTGTCCCCCTGTTGTATTAATTGCTGTGTCATTACTCACAGCATGGCCTTCCCAGGTGGCGGTAGTGGTAAATACCCCACCTGGCAGTGCAGGAAATATCAGAGACAGGCGTTTGGCCCCTGGGTCCAGAAGATCCCCTGAGAAAGGGCGTAGCAACCCATTTCAGTATCTTGCCTGGAGAATCCTATGGACTGAAGAGCCAGACAGGCTACAGGCTGCAGAGTCGCAAAGAGTCAGATACAAACTGAAGCTACTTAGCACACACAGACATATCTATAGCATAGTTCATGGCATGAAATAAGTACGTGGAAAAAAAAAAGATAAGTGGATATCAGTTATCATGTGTAAATAAGTGATATAATCTTTGTATATTTAGCAAAACGTCAAGGCAAAATTAATTGATTATTAAATCAAGGGAAAGATATCTTGCTATGGCAAGTAAGGAAATACTTGAAAAGCTAGTTGTTATTGGTACAGAATGAGAATGAATATTGTTCTTGACTGTCAATAATCTCAACATGATTTTAAAGATATTTTCTCTCCTACATCTTTCTGATCCTAATTCTGTGGTGTGGTTTAATTGAATCTTTACATAAATATGCACTCAGATTTTAGTGGAAAATCCAAGTAAATTCAAGTAAGCAAGAATCAGTCTTTGACACATTCCTGTTCTAATGGGGTTAGAAGGGATAAAATGTCCAGTGATCTTTACCCCCACAGGAATAAAATTATATTCTTTTAAAAACTAGTATAAATTTTATTGGAGGCCATTTGTTAGTCTAAAGAACTGCATAACACACACACACACACACACACACACACACACACACACACAAGAATGTCTTTCAAAATCTTAGCTAGTCTGGCCACGCCAATAATGCAGAATAAAACCAAACAATTGCATGGTACTGTAATATCTTGAAATTAGTCGGAAGAGTAGTTATTTGAGATATATTTCCTTGGGAAATGGGTCTTTACCATCTTATGTAAATATAGGATTTGCTGTTCTTTTTGACAAATTATCCTTACATGGAAAGCTTTTGCTTTTCCTGTGATCACCATGGAATTTCTTTAAACAATTTCTCGTACAAATAAAAACTGTTTTCTGAGTAACAGAATATTTCAGTGAGAAAATGGACAGACAGCTGAAGGTAATAAAATATTTCCTGAAGCAATATGTGGTCTTTACCCTCTTTCTTCATACTGGATGAGAGGAGAATTACAGGTCATTTTAAGTAATTTGAAATCTTACTTCAGATTGTGAACAAGCTTCCTCAAGGTAAGATTATTAATAAATGGTGATAACAAGGGTCACGGTTGTGTGACTTGAAGATATTAAATCATTCTGAAATATATCAAATATACATCATTATTTTACCTTTGTTAATTACTGTCTCTGCTTTGGGGCAAATTAATGAGATGCTCTCAGCCTCAATTATTTCAAATAAAGATTGGAGATTACTGTTCTTGAAACTATAAATATTAAAGATGATTAATTGTGAAGATGTGACTGGAATCCACTGTGGGAGTTTTCAACAGTTGAGAGATATAATCATAACAAGGTTTAAGGAGTATAATTAGTGCTGTTCCAAGAGAATAAATTGTTGAAGGGGAGAATAAAATTGGAGAGACTTGTTAGGAGTCTATAGCAGTGAGTCAGGAAGGAAATGGGATGGGTATGGCAGGACATTATCAAATATGTGATATATTTTGAAAGTAGAGAAAGCAGAAATTGTTAATATTGCCATAAGCAGATTGAGGGAAATAAGTGATTGAAAAATAATGTGAAATTTCTTTGTCTGAGCAATTATAATGAAGATGGTAACACTCAATGCCCTGGAGGAAGGCATGACAACCCACTCCAGAGTTCTGGCCTGGAGAAAACCCATGGACAGAGGATGCTGGCAGGCTTCAGTCCATGAGGTTGCAAAGAGTCGGACATGACTGAGTGACTAAGTACAGCTCTCTATGAAATGGGAAAATGATTTTTTAAAATATATAGTTGATTTACAATATTGTATTAGTTTCAGGTGTACAACAAAGTGATTTAGTTATACATACATATATATATATATTTTTTTCATAATTATTTTCTGTTTTAGGTTATTATAAGATGTTTTATTTCTTGACCCTATACAGTAAATCCTTTCTGTTTATACATTTTATGTACTGTAACGTGTATTTGTTAGTTCCATACTCTTATTTTATCTGCCTTTATACACACACACACACACACACACACACACACACACACACACAAACACTCCATATCTTTATCCATTGATCTGTTGAAGGACACTGGATACATAGGTTGCATCCATTTCTTAGCTACTGTATATAGCATTGCTATGAACATTGGAGTGTGTGTATCTTTTCAAATTAAAATTTTCATCTTTTCTAGATAAATGTGCAGTCAAGGGATTGCTAGATGATATGGTTACATTATGTTTATGTTTTTAGTAACTACCATACTGTTTTCTATACTGGCTGAAATAATTTGCATTCTTATCGCAGTATAGAAGGGAAAATAACTTTATTGTGGAAAGTTTAAATGTAGGTTTATAAATAGTAAATTGAGACTCAATTACAGATGTCAAAAATTGGACATGTTGCTTATACAAGTTTGAAAATTAAAATAGAGATAGAGCTGAAGGCACAAAATTTGACTAATGCAACATTTGCTGGTCAGGAAAAGGAGGAATGTCCAACTAAAAGCCCTCAGAAAGAAGTCTCAGTGAGTTCTGAGACAATTCAGGGCAGTGGCCATCTATTCATAGTTTGATCTACTCACACTGAATGTGTAAAGTAGCTTGTGTGTGTCTCAGTATTACATCTTTGTGACAAAATAGCACATCTTTTCATGGAATTTCTTTAATATTTTCCTGTTCTTTCTCTATTTCTTTAAAATTCAACTAAAGCACTGATTTCTAAAAGAAGCTTTCCTTGATTTCAGATTGACTGGTATATTTTTATACTATGACATTTGCCTCTTGTGAATATTCTTATGATGGCACTTATTACATGCGTCTGGAATTGTCTGACCCCTCACTATGCATCATAGCACTAAGGGAAGGAAATTGTACCATATTTGATTTGGTAATTAAAATGTCCATGACACATTGGACACAAGTTGGATACTCCATCAGTTCAGTTCAGTTCAGTCACTCAGTTGTGTCCGACTCTTTGCGACCCCATGAATTGCAGCACTCCAGGCCTCCCTGCCCATCACCAACTCCCAGAGTTCACTCAAACTCATGTCCATCCAGTCGGTGATGCCATTCAGCCATCTCATCCTCTGTCATCCCCTTCTCTTTCTGCCCCCAATCCCTTCCAGCATCAGAGTCTTTTCCAGTGAGTCAACTCTTCCCATGAGGTGGCCATAGTACTGGAGTTTCAGCNAAACTCATGTCCATCCAGTCGGTGATGCCATTCAGCCATCTCATCCTCTGTCATCCCCTTCTCTTTCTGCCCCCAATCCCTTCCAGCATCAGAGTCTTTTCCAGTGAGTCAACTCTTCCCATGAGGTGGCCATAGTACTGGAGTTTCAGCTTCAGCATCATCCTTTCCAAAGAAGATCCAGGGCTGATCTCCTTTAGAATGAACTGGTTGGATCTCTTTGCAGCATGGCCTCAACACCTTCGTCCCCTGCAGGGGCCCCCGGAGAAGACCAGGGCGTGTCCCGGGGGCCCGTGGCAGCCAAGATATCCTCTAGGAGGCTGGGAGACCCTGGGAAGGCTGGGTGGGCGCCTGGGACGACAGGAGGGGACCCCGGAAGAGGACCCGGCGAGGCTGCGATGCCAGGGGCACCCAGGAGCCTGTCTTGGAGGCTGGGTGAGCTTGGGAGGGCGAGGTGTGCCCGATCATCAGCACAGGGCCCCAGGGAAGGGCCCAGCCTGGCGCGGACGTCGGTGGCAGCCAAGATTTCTTCTAAGAGGCTGGGTGTGCCGGCCAGAGCTGGTTGTTGTGCTGCGACTGCAGAGCCCCCCGGGGAAGGCCCCGGCGAGGCCGGGCTGCCCGTGGCTGCACAGAGCTCATCCAGCGGGCTGGGTGCCCCTGAGAGGGCAGGGTCCATCCACTGGTCGGTAGTGTCTCCCGGGGAAGGCCCCGGCGAGGCCGGCACGCCCGTGACCGCCAAGAGCTCGTCTAAGAGGCTGGGTGTGCATGGGAGGGCAGGGTCCAGCCCTTGGTCAGCAGCGGCCCCCTGGGAGGGCCCCGGCAATTCCAGGTCGCCCATGGCCGCCCAGAGCTCGTCTAGGAGGCTTGTCGAGCTCGGAAGACTGGGGGCCTGGGGCTGTGGCTCTAACAGAGGGGCCGTGGCTTCACCGCAGGATGATGCCAGCCAGCACGGGATGTGTGCCTCCGGCTGTCCAGGTGGCAGGATGGTCCCTTGCCCAAGATGCCCGGGGGCCGTGACGGCAGGGGAGCATGCGGCCCAGGGAACTGCTACCTCGGCACGAGGTAGTGGCTTCCCCCTTGGCTGCAGAGCCACAGGGCTGGGCTGGACCATGAAGATCATCAACGGCTGGCCCACACAGATGCCAGAGGCAGTCCTGGGCACCCAAAAAGTGGGGTCCCCAAAAGGAGCAGCTGCAGCCAAGGGTGGCAT
>SJYV01041336.1:165997-233111 GCA_006410875.1 Neotragus pygmaeus | reverse complement strand
CACACTCGCACACACACACACACACACACACACACACACACACACACACACACACACACACACACACACACAATATCATATAGGGTGTAGGAACCTGGAGAAAAAGTGTTAAAAACGGTTGGCGTAAAAAAACTCTTAAATCCGATATTTGATGACATCTTTAAATGTACTCACTATAACCCTTTTATAGAGTTATAGAATAGTATATATATTTCTCTCAAATGAAAGTTGGCATCTTAAAAAATCAAAAGTAGTTTTTTTTAAAAAAAAACCTCAGACTTGTAATTGCTTTTGTCACATGTCATGAATTAGTCTCTGTTCTTTACAGAAAATGCCTTAGGAGCCAGCTGTCGGAATGACTCAGTGCTAAGTGTCTTGCCACTGAAAGCACTGCTTGGGTGAGAGATCCTCCTTCGACTGGAGTGACCTGGCATTGCCCTGTCATGACCCACAGCCTCTGATTGTGATCCCCTGCCATGCATCAGGGGCAGAGAATTAGTGATGAAAAGGTTAACAGACACAGTCTTTGTCATTCTGGCAGCTCTCTAAAGAGTAGGAGGAACCTTTGATGACAGAATTCCACTTGCTAACCCAGCAGAACCATGGCCTTCAGAAGCCTAGCCAGAAACAGACCTGCCCATGATTGCTGAGAATCACTCTGAGCAACAAAGACCCAAGAGGCTGATTGCTCTAGTCTTGTACCAGACTTTGCCCCTTTTTGTCCATTTACTTTATTATGTTGAATCTTTTCCTTACAAATATGTTTTAATATATATACGCACATTATAGCTGTATAGAGAGCATGTCATCACTCCCTGTGTGTGTGTGTTTATGTAAAGAAAATTGTCTAAAGTGGGCCTCTGGGAAGGGGAGATGAGGCAAGCAGACTTTTACTTTCTATTTTTTTATTTCTGTTTGATTTTTATAAATTAATTTGTAATTTTAAGTAGAAGTTAAATTTGTTTAAAATTTAAACAAATAAGATGGCTTTTGAAAAGATTTATATATAAAATGTATTTAAATGTCAAATATAATAGCAAAAAGAAACTAAAGTTTAATAATGAGTAAAGTTATGTTCTGTTCATTAAAGTAGAATATTATATAGCCATTCAATGAAATTTTCTTTCAGAGGATACTTAATAATATAAGAAACATAGGTAAGAAAAACAGTATAAATTGTTTAAATAGCATGATCTCAAATTATAAAAATGTTTATACATATATGATAAAAATATTAGCCTATGGATGTTTTTATTTTCTTCCTTGCATCATCCTAGTTTGCCAAAATCTCTATAATCTGAGCCTTTAAACATTGTTTTAAAAACACAGAGCTAAGGTTGAGTGGTGATGTAGTATACTGCTCTATCCTTCATTCTTGTGGAAGTTGGCAGGAGCTGGTTCAATGTTCTGATCATCTGGCTTGATGCTGAGTTTTCTAGTGCTGGTTCTGGGTTTCAGAGCAGGTGATTTACAGGCAACCAGGGCACGTTTGGGCTCCCCTCACTGCTCAAACAGTAAAGAATCCACCTGTTTATGCAGGAGACCTGTGTTCAGGAAGATCCTGCGTTAGGAAGATCCCCTGGAGAAGGAAATGGCCACCTATTCCAGTATTCTTGCCTGGAGAATTCCATGGACAGAGGATCCTAGCAGGCTGTAGTGCATGGGGTCGCAAAGAGTCAGACACGACTGAGTGACACACACACACACACGGGCACATTTACAAGGAAATCCAAAAGGAACCATACTAAGTGCCAGCCAGTGCCCTCGGCCACATCTTCCTGTGAAGATTCACTCGAAAGTTTAATACTGGGACTTCCCGGGTGGTCCAGTGGTTAAGAACCTACCGATTGACATGAGTTATATCCCTGGTCTGGGAACCGAGAGCCCACATGCTGCAGGGCAGCTACACCTGTGCACCCTAGAGCCCGTTCTGTGCAACAAGAGAAACAAACTACTGCAATGAGAAACCCACACACCACAACTTGACAGTAGCCCCCTCTCGACACAATTAGAGAAACCCTGCACAAAATAGCAAAGACCCAGCACAGCCAAAAATAAGTAAATAAATAATTTTTTTAAGTTTAATGCTTTTTAAAAGATTATGAGCTTTCTAGAGAAAGATCTTCTGCTCAGGCAGTTGATACCAACGCCAAAAACATGAGTGTCATCTGAGAATAAGCTGTCTACATATAAGCCAAGGAATGTATGTATATCATTTTTTAATTGAACTAGTTGTCAAACACTTAATACATGCCAGACACTGAATTATCATGAGACCCTTTTAAAGAGAGAGAGAGAATACAAAAAGTCATTTCTATGGATTACTAGCAGTGGCTGAATAAAAATCATATTGCTTACTAAAGGTTTTTTTTTAATCAGGTGGAAATGTACTTAAGCCATTTAGCCTTAAGGCTCTGGGGCTTGACCTTCACTTGCTCCATCTGTTTGCAAGAAACATGAGTGGTCTTCACTTATATCGCCAGTTCTTGTTGACAGTTTTACCTCCTTAAACATTTTTTCTGGATACTTTATTCCTATGCCACAGTCCCTTAGGAAAGTTTTAGCCCTGGATTTCTGTTTCTAAAATACCATCAGGCCCCCTGAGCCCTCCGTGACAAGGGGCTCTGGTGATCTCAGAGGTCCAGAGCTGACTTCTCACTGTGGCCTCCCATTTTTGGTGTCAGGCCAGTAAAACCTGATGCAGGAGGCCTGTGCCGTGGCCCCGTCTTCCCAGAGGAACGTCTGGAACGGAGTGTGTTCCATATGCAGGCACTGGACCTTGCCCTTTGTGGGTATTTGCTCTTCAGTTTGATGGGTGCTGTGTTCAACCCCATGTGTAAGAGGTCACTGGCCAGGACACACAAGTCCTTACTTGCCTGGACCCAGTTCCCACCCATTTACCCACTGCTCATTTAAGTAGAACCAAACCTAGAGGCTGTGTCACTGTTCAGAGAGTTATATTCAAAGTCAGTGTTGTATGGAGAGTAGGGGAGCTTTAGTGATACAGTAAAGAAACGACTTTCACCTTCAGCCTTTGTTTCTAACTGCATCCTAAACAGCTTAGTTAGAAGTTTGTTTTAGAGAATGCAGTTTTTAACCTCCATGCTATGCTCTAACCCCTCATGGATCTCACCACTGTGCAACACAAGGAGTGGTTGTGATCCATGCCTGTTATCAGCCACCAAAGGGCCATAGGGAGATTCATCAGCACTGGCTAATATCTGCACTTTAGTTCTTCGGTAGTAGGGTCGCTCAGCGGTAAGGAATCTGCCTACATTGCAGAAGATGCACAAGACCCGTTTCAATCCCTGGGTCTGGAAGATCCCCTAGAAGGGNAGGGAGATTCATCAGCACTGGCTAATATCTGCACTTTAGTTCTTCGGTAGTAGGGTCGCTCAGCGGTAAGGAATCTGCCTACATTGCAGAAGATGCACAAGACCCGTTTCAATCCCTGGGTCTGGAAGACCCCCTAGAAGGGCACGGCAACCCACTCCAGTGTTCTTGCCTGGAGAATCCCCATGGACAGAGGAGCCTGGCAGGCTACAGTCCATAGGGTCACAAAGAGTCAGACAGGACTGAAGTGGCTGAGCACAAGCATACAGTAGTTCATGTCAGATGCGTGGCAAGAAGGATGAATAATCTGGGGTCTTCACTGGTTTTTCCTCTGTGTTTTACTTTAGGATTGATTGTGAAAGAAATCGGTTCTTCCACCTCCAGCTCCTCAGAAACGGTAGTCAAACTGCGTGGCCAGAGCTCCGATTCTCTTCCACAGGTACGGGAGTTCAAGGACTTAAATCAGGAGCTGAAGTTATAGACGGTTTTAAATAGGGGCTTACATTTATAATTATGTAAATGAGTGGAAATTTAAAACCTTCAGGAAATGATTCCTAGTAGATACATACTTTCTAGTTTTAGTCTGAATCTATTTCCATTTATTTGCTAGTTCATTTCTCTTTGAGTGGGATTTTTATTTGGATGAACTGTGTACTTTGTTTCATACTTCATATGGGTGAGAAGCCTCTGGTGTTTAGGTTTCAGGTTAACTCTGTGTGTGTGTGTGTGTGTGTGTGTGAATCTCAACAACCGAGAGAGTAATTTTCTTGTCAGGTATGTTGTGACAGAAGTGTTTCCACACTCTTAATTATTCCATTCCGTTTGAATTTTCAAACTGTGCTAAGCTGGTGTACTTGATAACCCGTAATCACTGGTTAGACGATTAAGCGATCAGAAGATACAGACAAATTAAAATACTCTGAAACTCACTGTTGCAGGATTTGGATGGAATCTACAACTGATATTCACCTCTGACTTCTGAGCACTCTCTTTCTCTCTTCTTATATGCTGTCTGTCTTGTGTACTCTGTGGGTTTCTCGTTTTCTTCACTCTCTTTTCTTCCCTCTTTTTCCTTTCTTTCTCTTGTATCTGGCAGTCTTTGCCTTCTACATTTTTCTCTCTTTCTTCCCTTATCACTTTTGTCTTTTTTTTTCCCTTCCATTTCAGTAGCCATAATATGAAAGTGACATTTTATGAAATATTCTTCTAGCACTTCCAATAAGTGGTATTTACAGCTGTACATGTAGCATGATGATTAGGAGTACAAGCTCCAGGGTCAAACTGCCTCAGTTTGCACCCCACCCCTACCACTCAATGTTTGCTCTTACTGTACATGAACATTTGTGGGGCACAGCTAAGGATCAGATTCTACACCCATGAGATGGGGAGATGAGATGGGTGCCTGCCTTGATGCTTTGTGGCGATGACCTGATGAATTCTGTGTGAAAGTTTTGGTGGATCCTCAGAAGACACCATCAGTATGAGGATCATCACCTTTGGGGGGCTCTCAGATATGGCAATTCCAAGTAAAATGTTGTTGGGCTCAGACTCTGTTCTCTTCTGCTGGTAGCAAAAGTGACATCTTGTTCTAACAAGTCTGGCCTTTGTGGTTTCAGCAGCAAAAGTAGGTTAGAGCTGTATGGCTCGTTTCCATAAGTAACCCATTAAGGATTTTCTATTCACGTGATTATTGGAACCATTTTTTAACCTGCTTATATTTTCAGCCTGTACTACCTCTTGGAATAATGAGTTGGGAAAGTCTGTAACCTGTTGTGTGCAGCATTTGGTAGAGTACAGCCTCTTGCACTGTTTAGGAGCCACCTCTTCATCCTGGGGCTGCCTCCCTGCCTTTTCTACACCAAGAACACTTCATGTTATTTTTCTACCCAAGATTTCTAGCTTTTTAAAAAGTGTTTTAAATTGTGTTTCTTGTGTAATAATTAGTTTGTTTTCCCATCTTGTATTAAAAGAATAACAGACCTCATCAGCACAGGAGTGTTGCTCTGCTGAATTGCCATATCCTCACGGAAAAGCAAAGAAACAGTACCTGTACCTGTGCAACCTGATTTTAGGAGAACTGCTTGGTTTCTGAGATGCTGGAGACAGTTGGATTCATGTTGCATTGACTTCTCTGAGCCTTGGGTTATTCTTCCAGGGATTGAGTAGGGAAGATGATTGAGTTCCTAGGGCCTAGCACATAATAATGGCTCAGGAAATGTTAGCTACTATTATTGGTGGTAGTAGCATTTTTCCCTCACAGGGCTTCAGGGCCCAGAAACCACAGATTGGAAGCCACCCTCTAACAGCTAAGGATTCCTTAATATTTTCTGCTTTGGCAGCTTTTCTCTGTGCAGGGCACAGAGTGCTGAACTTTCACACTAGTCTACACTCTTAAAGTCATTTCAGCCTTCCCTTGTCTTGCAGACTATATGTCGAAAACCAAAGACCTCCACCGATCGACATAGCTTGAGCCTTGATGACATCAGACTGTACCAGAAGGACTTCTTGCGCATTGCAGGACTGTGTCAGGACACTGCTCAGAGTTACACCTTTGGGTGTGGCCACGAACTGGATGAGGAAGGCCTCTACTGCAGCAGCTGCTTGGCCCAGCAGTGTGTCAACATCCAAGATGCTTTTCCAGTCAAAAGAACCAGCAAATACTTCTCTCTGGATCTCACCCACGATGAAGTTCCAGAGTTTGTTGTTTAAAGGACCTCTGCGTGCAGCTGTCCAGACAGCCTGCTGCTTGCTAGAGGCTGTGAAAGCCATGGGTTCTTTCTTTACCTATTACTTGTGCCATATTTTCTTCACCCCAGACATATCTCTTTCTTTATAATAGTTGTGATGGAAATAAAAGCCGTGGGACAGTTGCACTTTAAGAATTACACAGGAGGAAAAGGACTACAGAGAATGTACAGCAAGACAAGTGCCCGGAAGTTCACTGATCCTTTGAAAGGAAATGTGCTTTACTGGTTACCAGACCTTCAGGATATCAGACTGCGATGTGTGTGTTCATTGTTTTGTTTTCCAGTTCAATTATGTGTAACATCACTTTTTTTTAAAAAATCATGTGAACAATGTTGTTGTGTTTCTTTGTTTGCTTGTATGTTTTTTTCCTACCACTCCCTCATGAAATGCTGGTGGTTTGAGGGAGGAGAGAGACAAGAAGCTCTCATCTTTTTAAAAGAGAGACAGTTGCCCAGTCATAGCCATTGCCACCCCGCTGGGGCTGTCCCAAAGTGAACAGGAATGAAGCGGTTGAATCAAGTGGTTCCAGCACACCAAAGATGCATCATCACAGAAGTGCAGCCCAACGTCAACAAGATGTGCATCAAGCAGTAACCAAAAGGTGGTGCGGTGAGGCCTGTGACTGCTTCACGCTGGTCAGTGCCATGTCCTTCTCCTGCTCTTCAAGAAAGCTCTAGGATTCAGCCGAGTCCCTTGTCCAAGTAACAGATCGGTTGTGTTCATGCCATAATGAATTTTGTGGAGTTTCTAAAACCAGTGTCTGTTAAAACTGTAGAAATGTCTTAGAATATGTTTATACTTGGTGGTTTGTTTTTTTAAATCAAGAATAAATTATGGTAATGTTGGCTTCTGCTTAACCAAAATACCCCAACTATACATATATGTCATACATATATAAATACATAAGATTGTGTGTTTATGTGTGTCTGAAGCTTACCACCTTTTCATCTATGAAAGACAGCTCGCATGTCTATCTTACATACATGGTCTTTCTTGTTTGGTACAGAGGATAATGATGTTTGGTGTCACTGAATGAATGATGCCTACAGACAATCAGTTGATAGATACACAGTTAAGAACAACTGTTTTCTCATGTGTCTTTTGCCATAGTTCTCAACCCTGGTTGCATCATGGAATTATCTGGGGAGCTTTGAAAAAACTAACAATGTCTGGGTACCACCTCAGATGAATTAAATCAGTGTCTTGTGGTGAGACCCAAGTGAAAATTGCCTTTTCTTTTGAAGTTTCCAGATGGAGCTAGTATGTAACAGGATTGAAAACCACCAGTCCCGAGGATGTCTTTTTCATTAACTTTGACGTATATAGAAAGTGTTAGTGTTTGAGAAAAGGCCATTTTTAGGACAGTTACTGCCACTGCTGTTAGGGTATATAATAAAATCAAGTCAGGAGAGTGAACTTACTCACCTTTCAGATGTACAGTAACAGTGTTGCTCGCACTTCAGGAAAGTACTTTAGCACAATGTCTTTCTATGAGATGTTTTTAATGATTTCATATATTTACAACATTTGTTTACCATATTTTGATATACCATTTTTTCTATCTACCAAGTTTTATTAAAAAAAAACTATATTATTTTCTAAAGAAACAGTCATATTTTTATACAAAATTAAGTTTTCAGGTAACAAAGAAATAGTCTTAGGGTACAGCAGAACCTACAGTGTTCCCCGTGGATGGGGGTCAGTATTATAAACATGTGGGAAATGAGAACAAGCTCTACCTGTGTTGCCCCTCACCTTTCCCCCCCACTGGGGATATGAAAGGGCAGTGGGTACACACAGGCCTGGTCAACTTGGTTTAACTTGACACTTTAAAAGGAAAAAAAAATTCTAGAGTGCTATAGTCAGGAAATTATTTTGCTTTTATCAAATGTTTGAAAGAACCAAAGTTTCAGATATCAGAATGTATTGAAGTATCTCAGTCTTTGTATATAAAAGGATGAAAGTATGAAAGGATCATCTAATGACTGTTACTTGTAAGTCATTAAATAATCCAACATTTCTTATAGATGCTTAAGAGACAAATTCTGATGACGTTTGACCCTAAAAAGCCCAGATCATAAATGTGGTGTATTTCCTTAGCTCTTAGTGTTTCTTGTTTAAACATCAAAAAATATATATTTAATTAAGTACATAATGCTTTATACTTTTATTTTCTCTCTACTTCAAACAGAATCAGGTCTTTAGGGTTTTGCCAGCATTGTTAGTGGTTTTGCACACCCTCTTTCTAATTGGATTTATGAATAGTCTTGTGGGTTTTCAAAAATGAGACATGCTAAGGACATATTTTTGCTTTTTGATCCACTGCGGCAGAATTATATATGTGTATATGAAAATCCATTTTGAATATCTACATTTTTGTATTTGGAAATTGTTTTAAAAAATAAAGGAAAAGTATAAACCTGATATTTATTCTGCATTTGTTAATATCCATTGCTAGTCAGTATACCAGTTTGGTATATATTGCCTCTACATGTCTGCATTTGTATTTGCAACAATGAACTTTATATCTGCATAAATTGTAAATAATCCTTTCTGTGAAAGGATCATCCTGTTAAGATGATACCAAAAGTGTGTTTTAAAAAACTGCATTATTTTGTAATTATTCTTATAAGGATTTCATGGTAAGATTAGCAATCAATAAAGTTACTTTTTATTTGTCTTTGAAGTGCCTTTTTAAAAATTATTATTAGAGTTCTCCATGATGCAAGAGTGACTGTTCTCTTTATGTTCTTCTTTCCTATAATAGAGCACGTTTAAGGACAACCTGATAGAATTCGGACCAAAGTAGCCCTTGTGTTGATGCTAATAGCTGATGCCAAGCCCTGCCGTGTGCCAGAGCCTGCTCCACGTGTGTCAGAAGCTCATGTGTTGACTGTTGAATCCTCATATTCCCATAAGGCAGGTACTGTTATTTTCAAATTAGAGATGAAGGACACAAGGCTCTGCGAGGCTCAGGGGTGTGGCAGTCAGCCACTATTCAGTCCCAAAGTGTGGGGCATAAAGGTCTCTACTTCTTTATTTTCATTTTTTTTAATAACTACTTTAACTTTTACCCATTCAACAGTCATTATTGGAGTGTTCTAGTTTCAGAAAAATGAGTGGTTGCATTTAAAAGCATGCATTCACCGATCGAATGTGAGGGTAGCATGGCATAAAGCATAGAGCCTAGAGCTTAGAGTCAATAGACAGGATTCTGTGAAGCCTGGCTCACCTCCTAAAGGAGAATCCAGTGTCTTGTCTTTGCTCCAGCTTTCTTGGCTATAAAACAGGAATAATTCAAAGGACTGTTGCAGATTAAATACAGTAATGGGTATAATATGCCCCTGATGACTAGGGTGGGAGAGAGTAGGGTTCTCAGACCTTCTAACAAACATTTAATTTCTGTAGAATTGAGCCACTTGATCATTTTGAAGCAAACAGTACAAAAACAAACTTTCCAGTGGGGTGTCATTCATGAACTTTGCAGCATTTCTGGTAAATTGTAAGTTGGAGGCAAGGGGAGAAAATATATGGGCACTGTCTGAGTGTCTGATATTACACACATATCTAATCCTCACAAGCCTTCAAGGTGTTGTCACCCACATTTTGCAGCTGAGGAAATGGTTCAATTTGCCCAAGATCCTGTAGCTAGTAAGTGATAAAGCAAAGTTTTCAACCTAAATTTGTCTCCAAAAGCTCTGCTTTTTTTTTTTTTTTTTACTGCATACACCATGTTACCAACTTAGAGAAAACTCAGAATCTAATAGGAAGGACAAAATTACAATTTTGATAATGTGATAAATGGAATTTGTTCACAAACTTTTTTTTTTTTGAGCACCCACTGTCTGCCAAATATATGTAAGGCTTAATCAGACATTGCTTGGCATAGACAGTAAGGACCTCAGAGATGGGAGTGGGAGGTGGGAAGAGCAGAGATTTATTCAGAAGATCCCTGAATGGAGACTTCTGACAGAATGGGTGAGGTGCAAGCTGTCCAGGCAGGGGAAGCTGGAGATAGCAGTGCTCATTCAGGGACCTGCGAAGGACATTTTAACTCAAATAATGACCCCTCAGCCTACCTGTGAGAGGCTGTGAATGCCCAGATGAAGAGACTTGAGTGTTTGCACAGCAGGGAGCCACTGGAGGGGGTTATAAGAAAAAAGAGACAAATGTCCGGAGTTTGAGAGAATTAATGGAAACAGTGCAGGTAGAAGAGGAGACTAGGGAGAAGATGAGGATTTGAATTAAGAATGTGGCAGCAGGCAGGAAAAAGATTCAAAAGCTGTGTAGGAAGCAGAAGAGCAGAATTTTCTCTCTGTGTGTCCCTCTCACACAGAGTTGTCACCTCCAAAGCTAAAAACTGGAGAAACAGGCAATTTTGCCATACTTGGCAATAATCTTGAGAGGACTGTAGAGTTAACTACTGCTTTACATGATAAACTAAAATATACTCTGCATGGATACTTTGAAAATTGGCACAATGGCTTCAGCTACTGTAGTCTCCAGCAGTGGTTTTCAGCCTTGATTGCACATCAGAATAACCTGGAGAACAATGCCTGGGGCCCAGACCAGAGCTGCTGACTGATTTGGTCTGGGGTGGGCATGGTGCTACTAAAAATTCTGCAAGTGATGCTAATGTGCATCAGGGTTGCAGCCCAGTGGTCTATAGATAAGCCCAAGCAATATGGACCAACCAGTTATCTGCTCCCGAACTGTGATCCCCACTTGGGATGGGTTAGGTCTCCAGTGTGTCCAGGTGTGTTGCATTTTGTGAGAGCCAACATTGATTTCTTTTTGCCAACATAGCTGTCAAGGAGTGAACCTGTGTTAAGTGAAGTACTGAACCCGTTTCAGAAAGTCTGAATGCACCCACATTCTAGAGCCCTGGGTGTTCTATACGTATGACTGTTTGACTAAGTGTGAGGGTGGAGGTTATATGAATACCAGGAGGTGTAATGAAAATAGTAAGCTAAATTCCACCCAACCCTTTGATTCTTACATCATGTATTTAGATTAATGGAGCAGCCTGTGCTCTGAAACATCCTCCTTAGATGCAAAGAACCAATGTAGGTGATGGAGTTATATACGCTCAAGAGATTAATCAAAAATCTATAAACATGGCACAGCTATAATGAACCAACTCATTATTTAGAATGGGTGTTTACCCATCTGGTGTCAGCTATAGTCAGTTAAGGTCTCTCCAATTTATTACTCTCATTATGGCAAGAGATGGATTTCATAGGAGGAGATAGTTCCTAACTTACGAATGAATTACATTCCAAGTTTGCTCCTAAATTTGTTGTTTGATATTTAGAATAAACATCCCCAACTTCCATAGTTAGCCCACAAATGCCTGTTTATCCTAGAAGTATTACTAGAAATGATTTATTTTCTGTGCATAAGGAACCATCTATCAAAGGAGAGGCCCAGTGTATAAATAAGGCAGTTGGAGTGACCCCACAACCAGATAGAGATGATAGCACGCCCAGTAGAACAAAAGTTCAGTCCTTAGGTTCTTCTCAGAGTACATTTGTGCCCAACTATACATAAAAGTAGAAGCAAGCTTCAGGCAAACCATGCCAAAATGGAGCAACTCTAAGCAAGTTTCTCCCTTGGGTTCCATGAGTCATGATTCTAGTGTTTTCTCATGCATACCCCAGGCTCCATTCTTAAGCTACTCAACCCTTACCTGCCATCATGAAAGAGTCAGCTGGATTGAGGCCAACTCTTAGGATCAGGTCACAGGCTCTCTTCTGATCTACAGGCATGGGACGAAGTGGGTCACTGCAGGAGCTTCTTTGCAAAGCAGAAGGCCCTAGTCTTCTTAGGCTCTATCCCTTATTTGCTACAGGATATTAATAAGGTGCTATAAGAGAGAAGTCAGGGAGTCTATACTGGGACCTTTAAATGCAACATCAGTATAAATGTGGAAGACCATAAAATCCACTGGAGAAATTAAAAGAAGGCCTAAATAAATTAATATATCGTGTTCCTAAAAGGAAAGACTCAATAATCTGTGTTGATTTTTCCCATCAATTCCAATCAAATCCCAAATGAAACATTTTAACCATAGTGGAATAATTGGAACCAGTGTTACCCTCTTACCTTAAACAGATTAAAACCCACCAAAGGCATGTAAACGTTTTTTAAACATTCAACAATAGATAATGCAGTAGAATAAAGCCCCCAAAGGAGAAACAGATGAACCCGATCACTGACCCAGCTTACTGCCTGGAGAGCATTTCCAAGCCACAGTGAGGGAGGAGGGGTCTCCCAGAGAAGGCAGAGTGGAGAATTTGGGAATGCTAAGGTAACTAGAATTACTCTGGACAGAGTAAGAGAGAAGAGAGAGTAGTACAGAGCGGGGNAGGGAGGCCTGGCGTGCTGCGATTCATGGGGTCGCGAAGAGTTGGACACAACTGAGTGACTGAACTGAACAGGTATTTTCACATAACCCTATTAAATTCATCTCTAACATATGTTCTTGTATTCTGTTGTCAAGGTGTTAGAAGACAGTTTCCAATGTAATCCTACCGTATAGTACAAGGATGTTGTCCACTTAAAAGGTGACATAGCATGTCCTGGTCTCGGGACCCTGAGGCAGAAAGGCTCTTCACTCTCCCTCCTGGGAAACTCATGGTTTTTCATCTGCCCTCTCCCATGATGAACCTGTGCTCCCCTGCAAGTCCTCATCTAATTAAAAACTATAGAGTTCATTTGACTTTAAATCTCCCAAAGGAGGCTATCCATTTCAGGACTCTGGACATTCAGCCCAAACACCAGTCTTGAAAAGCCAGCCTTCAAGAAGCCATCGGTCACATGATGAACAACTGGGCCAACCTTTCTACCAGTCAATGGTTCTATGTACATCACTGCACTTTTGCTGTAAGTTAGATGACAAAATCCAGGGATCACCCATTTTAAAACTGTCTAAAAAAATAATGTTATAGCATTTCCTATGAAAAGGAAGGGAAGCTGATGCTGTTCTCTTTTAAAACAAATATTGCACTAGTGATGTCCCAGTGAAGAGATCAGCTTGGCAAAAGATGGTAAAGGAAACAGAATGACTGTTAACCTATGGTACAAGCATAAAATACCTCCTTCACCACTTCCATTGGTTTCCACATATTTAACATGAATGACGGCAGAGAAGCGGGGGAAGTCCACTACTTAACCATAGTTTCTCTTCTCCTTCTTCCCCTGACTGGATAGCTTCCTCTTTCTTGCCTAGCTGTCCATGTCCACTTATTTCAAAGATCCATTTCCTTCTCTTCACAAAAATCGGTATTTTAGATTAATTAATGGGAAAAATATGAAAGGGGGCTACCATTTCTTACAAATTGTAGGTCAAGGAGGTATCAGCATGGACTGCCTGAAAGAGCTACTTCCAGGATCATTTCCTGCCAACATAAGACTGGCCTCCTTGGATGTTCATGCCACCCAGGCCCACCTTCTCTCCATCCTCATCCAACTCACCCACCAAACAGTCACCCTCTTCAGTATCTACATTTATACTATCTCCTCTTTTTTGGCACCAAATAATACTCTGTCCTCTAACTCTCACTTCTATGAAATGAATCTGAATCTTATCCTGGTTGCTCTCCTCTGCATAATGATGTGGCATCTTACAGGGTTATCCATGACATCTTTGTGATATCCTTGGGAACAAGGTAAACAAATAAAGACTGAATGACAGGTGAATGTGTAATGGTGGGGTGAGTTTAATGAACACAGAATTCATAACATGAATCATTCATTTTCCCTCTCCCTCGGTGGACTAGGACTAGTTAGATACAGGAGAAACTGACCATGTCTGTCTTACTCACTTCTGTGATACAAACCATCAACAAAGAAATCCAAAGAGAGAGAGAATTCATATGAATTATAATTGTGGTTGACACAGTGTTTGAAGGAATTTGAGTTAAGTAATGCTTAATAAGCTTCCTTGATGCCCCAGTGGGTGAAGAATCTGCCTAAAATATAGGAGATGTGAGTTTGATCGCTGTGTGAGGAAGCTCCCCTGGAGAAGGAAATGGCAACCCAGTCCAGTATTCTTGCCTGAAAAATCCCACGGACAGAGTAGCCCGGCAGGCTATAGTCCAAAGAGTTGCAAAAAGTAGGACGTGACTGAGCATACCCACATACATACATGCTTAATAAGAAAAAGAGGAGCCAATAACAAAGTTAGAAGATCAATAATGGTAACAATAAATAATAAGAGCTAATACTATTGAAAATTTTCTGGGAGTCAGGCACAGTGATGAATGCTTTACAGGCATTATCTCATTTAGTCTCATAACTGTGAAGTAAGTACTCTTTAGATAGACATTTATACATAATGAAAATGACAGCTAGAGAGATCATATAACTTTCCCAAAGTCACAAGCTTGTAAATTATAGACATAAATTAGGAACCCAATATGAACCCCCAAAGCCATTGTCTAGTTTGCTCAACTGGAGTACAAATATCCAATTGCACAAGCCCAGGATAGAGGAAGTATGACTTATCAGTGTTTAAAAATAAAAAGCAGAAGGTTTTTAGTCAAAGTAAATTGAATCTAATTTGCTATATGATAAGTCCCCCGAATAATCTGGTGTCCACAGAGCATCAATGGTAGGAAGGCAGATGCTGATTTTCCTCTGATCAGAGCTGGTTAGACCTCACCTGCAATTCTATGTGCAGTTTGTAGCCACACACTTGAATATATGCACCATTTATTTATGCAGAGGAACTGATACATATGCTCAGAAGGGAGGAAATTCAAAGCCCTATAGCTTTAGCCTTAAGTAGAAAAGCTTCCAATGTAAGGGATAAAGGAGCCATCTCCAAACTATTTGAAAAGCTGTCCAGCTGAGGTAGCTTTTCTGTGGTCCCCAAGGATGAACCAATACTAGTGGCAGATTTCAGATGACCATAAGAAACTACAAGCTCTGCATTACAAGAAGTGTTGACAGATGAAGGATACCAAGAAGCAGGGAAGTTGGCGGCTATGACAGGAACTTAGAATTTGACCCGTTTGACCTACCCTGACTGCAATTCTCTTTCTACTGAATCAGGTCCTCAGCTCTACTACCCCAACTTCCATCTCCCAGAAGGATGACTCCCATTCTCAGAAATGGGGCTCCATCCTTCCCTTCTCATTCTCCTCCGCCTACCTATCACTTCTTACAAACATCTTTCACATCTCTCCTTTCCTTTCAATGCCCACTCACCACCCTATTTCAAAATCCCTTCCAGTCCTTCTTATAGACTCTGGAAATAGCATTCATTTGACCCCCTATTTTCATATCTTCTCCCAAAGCCTCCATCGTTCAATCCAAACCCAGCCTCTATATTATTCCCCAAATAATCTTTCTGAATCTTTACTTAAGCATGTCTCATTTTTGCTTTAAAACCTTGCCCCTGACTCCTTGCTTGCTTGCTAAGTCGCTTCAGTCGTGTCCAATTCTGTGTGACCCCATAGATGGCAGCCCACCAGGCTCTCCCATCCCTGGGATTCTCCAGGCAAGAACACTGGAGTGGGTTGCCATTTCCTTCTCCAATGCAAGAAAGTGAAAAGTGANGCGGAGGGGTCGCCTCCAGTTTTCAGCTGAGCACTGATCAGCATGTACTTGTGAGGGAAGCACGGTGGGAAAGGACCAAACCATCTCCTTATATAGGACCAGAAATAGTGTGTGTTCTCACCAGCTAGAGTGAAAAAACCTTGCAATACATGGGGCATCTTATAAAGTTCTCAGAAGGGTATTTTCCAAGACTAAAGGTTGTTCTGGCCCTCCTAACAAAGCATAAAAAGCAAGCCCTTTTCAATTTTGAAAGAAAAGTACTGTCAACTTAGAAGTCTATACCCAGCAAAAGTCTCTTTCAAAGACGAAACTAAAACTTTTTCAGGCTTACAGATAATGAAAAAATTCAATACCAGCAGATCTGCACAAAAAATGTTAATAGAAGTCTTTGGGGGCAAAAAGAATATATCAGATGAAAAATTTTATCTGCACAAAGAATGAAGAGCCCCAGAAATGGTAAATATGTGGTTAAATATAAAACACAATTTTTCACATTTAGATCTAAAAAGATAATTTAAAATAATTGATAATTGAAAAATATTAAAATTGTTGATGACTTAAAGCAAAAGTAAAAATGATGTAGTGTGGGGTTTAAAACACATATTAAAAGTAAATTGTATGGCCATAATAGTGAAAAAGACCAGGCAGGGAAGAAAAATGAAAGCATACTGTTATAAGTTTCTTATACTATACTGTACTTGAAGTGATATAATATTATTTAAAGGTGGATTATGATAGCCTAAAGGCATATCATATAAACTCTAAAACAACCATAAAAAAAAAAAAAAAAAAAGAGCGTAAGAGATAAAATAGAATAATAAAAATTACTAAACCCAAAAGAAGACAAGAAAAAAAGGGACCAAGAACTACTAGGACAAGTAAAAAAAGCAAATAGAAAGTTGGTAGACTTAAACCCAACCATATCAATAATCAATTAAATGTAAAATTCCCCCAAACACATTTGTAAGGAATAGCCAAGAATTTTTCAAAATACAGACCCAGTGAAAAGATCCAGCTGCAAAATACACAATAGGGGTCCTGTTATTGATAATACTGATGCAAGGATTGACTCTTTTGTGTGTGTGTAAAAGACCAAATAAATATTTTAGGCTTTGTGGGACATATGGTCTGTATTGCAATTACTCAACTCTTCTATTGTAATGTGAAAGCAGCCATAGAAAATATGTAAAAAAAATGAGCATGGCTGTATTCCAATAAAACTTTATTTACAAAACAGACAGCAGGCTGCATTTAGCCCACAGACTGTGGCTTGCCAATCCCTGATTTAGAACAGAGAGGCCAGAAGTGGGCCAATCTGTAAAAAGGAACTTAGTGTCTAAAATAGGTGGCAATTCAAATCACAGGATACTGAAGGATACTCAGTAGTTAGTGTCAGAAAAATTTGCTATTTCTTTTGAATCATTCACAAAAACAATTAAGAGGTAAGCATTAAAAGTGAAAGTGAAAGTATTAGTCACTTAGTCGTGTCCAACTCTTTGCGATCCCATGGACTATTGGCCACCAGGCTGCTCTGTCCATGGAATTCTCCAGGCAAGAATACTGGGGTGGGTTGCCATTTCCTTCTCTAGCATTAAAAAAAAAAAAAACTATAAAAGTAGAGAGTGGAGGAAAATCTATTTATTCACTTGGGGTAGGAGAAGCATTCCTAAAGTAAACACAATAGTCACAAGTCACAAAAAAGAGTTGATAAATTTGAATACAAGAAATATCTTAAAAAAGAAATATTTTTAGACTTTCCTGTATACCACCTAAAGGTAGGAGAGACAAAAGGAGAAAATATCTGCAACTTTTTAAAAACAAATAATTGGCATTTATAATATAAAAAGTGGAGAAGGCAATGGCACCCCACTCCAGTACTCTTGCCTGGAAAATCCCATGGATAGAGGAGCCTGGTAGGCTGTAGTCCATTGGATCCCTAAGAGTTGGACACGACTGAGCGACGACTTCCCTTTCATTTTTCACTTTCATGCATCGGAGAAGGAAATGGCAACCCACTCCAGTGTTCTTGCCTGGAGAATCCCAGGGACGGGGGAGCCTGATGGGCTTCTGTCTATGGGGTTGCACAGAGTCGGACACAACTGAAGTGACTTAGCAATATATAAAAAGGCTTCTATAAATCAATAAGAAATTGCAACAGTAGAAATATGGGGGAATTATTATTGAGAAATTCATAGAAGGAGAAATTTTTAAAAACAGCTAATATAAATACATGAAAAACTGTTCAACCTTACCAATAACAAAGTAACCCAACCTTAATTAATATACCTTTAGTCTTTTTTTTGGCTATTGGCAAACTGGCTGACCAAATTGGCAAAAATTAAAACAATTGATAATATCCAATATTTGTAAGACTGTGAAGAAATAGATCCTTTAATAATTTTTTACAGGAGTATAAACTACCATTATAGGACAATGTTGAATAAAGTTAACTTACAACCTAGACACTTCTTTCTAGATATTTATCCTACAGAAATAAAACATATTTTAAAATAAAGCTTAACAGTTTTGATCTGAAAAGAGAAACACATAATGTGATCTGAATGTCAATTAAATATTGGCACAATCTTATTTTAACATAGTTTATAATAATAGATAGTTTATATGTACAGACATTAAAAGATCTTCAGCACATGTTAGGTTTGAAAACAAAGGCACAATACAGCACATTAGTGTGGCATGAAAAAGGCAAGGTATGTAATTATATATACATGTTTAAATTAACTAAGTGCATGAAAAATGACCTTGAAGAACATCTAACAAACTAAACAATAGGTAATTCTTAAGAGGAGAGTGATTAAGGACAAGGTAGGAACGGGGACTTAGCCTTTTTTTTTAAGTCCATATTCTTAGAAAACAAACAGAGATACTGCAGGGATTTTTTTTTTTTTTTTGGAAAAAAAAAATGTATTGTTAGTATTCTCAGAGAGGGAGAAAATATTCCACTCAGAAAATTGGAAAAAACTATGAAAATAGACATAGAATTATAAGAGCTCTTTGAAATATGATGGCCAAAATAAGTNTTTTTTTTTTTTTCTGGAAAAAAAAAATGTATTGTTAGTATTCTCAGAGAGGGAGAAAATATTCCACTCAGAAAATTGGAAAAAACTATGAAAATAGACATAGAATTATAAGAGCTCTTTGAAATATGATGGCCAAAATAAGTGTTCCCTTGAGTGGGAGCTGGAACATAAAGTAAATCTCTCCACAGAATAAAAACATCCAATCATAGATGTTAACATACCTGCATACATATGAATAGATAGCTTATGTACATACGTGAAGAACAATTAAAAGAAAAATTGTCAGAACCAAACATGCATTTCCAAACTGGAAAAAAAAAATGCAAGGAATGCCTATAAGTAATAAAGACCAATCCAGGACATACCATAAAATCTTAAATACTAGGGATAAAGAAAAGATCCTAAAAGTGTCCATACATTCCCTCCCTCACCCCTGTTTGACTTTATTGGGATGTGGGGGGTGGGGAGTTTTAGGTTAACAGCAAAGTTGAGGGGAAAGTACAGAGATTTCCCATATACCCTCTGTCCCCACACATTATAATTTGTTTTTTTTAAGGAAAAAAGGAAGGGAAGAAAGAGGAAGAAAGGGAGGGAAGAAGAGAGGGAGAGAAAGAGGGGGACAGGGGAAGGAGAGAACAAGAGAAGGGAAAAAAAGACTGAGAGAAAAAGAAGATAGTCATATGTAAAGAATCCAGATACATAATGAAATTAGTGTTTTCAACAGGAACACCGGAAGCTGGAAGCCAATGAACAATGCTTTAAAAATTGAGGGAAGACTTCCCTGCTTGTCCAGTGACTAAAACTCTGCGCTCCCAGTTCAGGGGGCCTGGGTTCGATCCCTGGTCAGGGAATTAGATCCCACATGCCACTAAACTAAAGGTCCTGTGTCTTGCAACTAAGACCCAGAGCAGACAAATAAATAAAAATAAATTTTAAAAATTGAGGGAAATGTTTTCAACCTAGAATTGTAAGATAAATTAAGTGTAGAAGTACAATAAAGACATTGAAGTATTTTAAAATTTATATTCCATATCTTCATACCTAGAAAGCTAGTGAAGGATATACTCCCACATGATGGGGAAGTGAGTCAATTAGGAGGAAGATAGATGAGAGATCTGGGAAACATGAAACCAGTACAGGAGAGAAGCAAAAGTAGACTGTCAGCCCTGCAGCAGACTCAGGGAGCAGCTAATCCACATAGAAACAGGAAAATGGAGTGTTCTAGGAGCAGCGTCTCCAAGGAGGAAAAGAAACTGACAGTTTACTCAGTGACCAAGTAGAACCAAGTACAACACGCTATTTTCTTAAACAAGTAAAACTGTTTTTATTCACAAAAGGCATGAGTCTTATATATAGAAAATCTGAAGGAATTCACTGAAAAAACAGAATAAACAAGTTCAGCAAGATCATAGGATACAAGAGCAACATGCAAAATCAATTATATTTATATACATTAGCAACAAATGATACAACAATGAAATTAAGAAAACAATTCCAGGAGAACATGATGGCAGAGGCGTAGGTGGATGTGCAGTACATCTCTCTCCATGGATACATCAGGAATACACCTTCAGGCACAGAAGTGCCTGCAGAACACCAGCTGAGAGTGGACAGGAGTACCTGACCAGCAGTAAAGAATACATAGAAACACGCAAAACTCGGTAGGACGAAGGAACTAGGGGGAAAACAGGAGTGTTAGTAGGATTGGACCTGCCCTCAGTGGGTGGGGGAACTGAAGCAGGGGTCTGATCCCCACATCAGGGCAATTGTCTGAGTCANGAAACACGCAAAACTCGGTAGGACGAAGGAACTAGGGGGAAAACAGGAGTGTTAGTAGGATTGGACCTGCCCTCAGTGGGTGGGGGAACTGAAGCAGGGGTCTGATCCCCACATCAGGGCAATTGTCTGAGTCAGAGGAGAAATATTTAAGGCTGAAAGTGAAACAGCGGCTCTGTGGCAACCTAAATGGAATGAGAATCAGACAGTCCTTGCTGCAGCCATACATACCCCAGATGGGGACACAAGTACCCTGGAAAGTTCAGCGGCTGGGACATGGAATTTAGGGATTGTGGAATAATCCCAGGACAAGGGCTGCTGTTGACAGTGGAGAAATGGATTGAAGGGATGAGAAGGAAGAGACTGGTAGGAAATGCCTGTGGAGGAAAGTTGGGAAGCCATGGAAGCAAGAGCATAGCACTGAGTCACGTGTAGAGGGTGGAGCCATCACCATAACCTCTCTCTCCCCACACTGCCAGCATCAGCAGCTGAACAACAGAGAGGCTGGCCCATCAAATGCCTGACCTGCCGATCTACAGAGTAGGACCCCAGCCAGGGGAGCTCCTCTATGTGCCTGAGGTGCTGAGCAACAGAGAAGGACCCCAGGCAAGGGAGCCCTCTAAGTTGCTGAATGAGCAGAGCTATGGAGAAAGACTGACCAAAGAGGCCTTCTGATCGCTAGCTACAAGAGGCTCAACAAAAGACTCTGATAGGGTCATAACTTCTGCAACGGAGGGAGTCAGTGTCCCTGTACACTTGGCACTGCCAAGGTCCTCACAAGCCAAGCAGCTGCTCCACCTTCACACTCAACTCTCACTGGGGCAGAGCTGCCACTGGCAAAAATGTTTTGCATCTATGCAGGGTCGCTTCGGTAGTGTCTTGTTTGCGACCTTATAAACTGTGGCCTGACAGGCAGCTGTGTCAAGGAGGGGGGTTCTCCAGGCAAGAATACTGGAGCGTATTGGCCAATATTGGTTCCCATACCCTTCTAAAGCACTATATTTCCTGCTGCCCTAGCTGCCAACTCCCGTGAGTACCTGGTGCTGCAAGAACCCCTGCAACCCAAGCAGCTGCACCACCTTCACACCTTTCCCTCACAGGGGCAAACCCAAGTCCTTCAGGGCAGCCTCAGGAGCAAACCCAGGTGGACGACCCACATACAGAGGTGGAAATAAAACCACAATTGAAACTCAGGGGCAATGTGGAAGAAAGAAGAAGACCCAAAACCTTCCCACCAGCTGTATAAGCTGCAGATTAAATCCACATGATCAACTAGGCAGACTCTGCGTCTATGGAATATATAAAAGGTCATTGAGAGGTCCCACAAAAGAAAACGCACTATTTCTGATAGTTGTAGACACTGGAGGCAAGAATACACAGGAGTAGGACCAGGTTAGAATCTGAGGCTGCCCCCACAGGAGGTCCAGAGATCAGCACGGTGTTGGAGGGTATCCTACGGAGGTAAGATGGACTGTGAGTCCCAGGGAGGGAAAGGACTCTGACAGCAGTGACTGAAGAAAAACATTTTTTATTCTTATGTTTTGACTTGTTCTGTAGATTCTTTTGGATTTTTTTCTTTTNCAGAGATCAGCACGGTGTTGGAGGGTATCCTACGGAGGTAAGATGGACTGTGAGTCCCAGGGAGGGAAAGGACTCTGACAGCAGTGACTGAAGAAAAACATTTTCTATTCTTATGTTTTGACTTGTTCTGTAGATTCTTTTGGATTCTTTTCTTTTCCTTCCCCCACCCCCCTCCCCCGTTGTAGTTGTCGATTTTATTAGCACTATGAAATATAATTAAGCTTTTGATCTTTTTTTTTCCTCAGTAACATTTTTGTATTGTTCTTATAAACCTCTGCCTTACGTTGGGCTTTTGCAGTTCTAATGAGTTTTCCTTTTTTTTCTCTCTTTTTTAAATTTAAAATTTTAATTTTTAAACCTATTATTATTTTTCGATATTTATTCCTTTGTTTGCCTTTCCTACTGTTCATTTCCCCTTGCAGTTAATCTTTAATGTATATAAATCTTCTTCATCTACCTCTATTTAACTTTGCATATTCTTTCTTTCCGTTTCTCTCAACATATTTGTTAGTTTTGTTTTCATTGCTTTATTTCCCACTTGGCACCTTGCTTAACTTTGTTTTCCAGTATGTGCTTTAGTTAGTTTTGTTCTTAACTGGTAAATATAATTTTTTAATTTCCATTGTTCACCAGGTCAATCTACTGTACTTTATTTTTTGTTGGACTATTTTGTCTTTGCTCATGGGTGTATCTGTGTATATCCCATTATTTTAATTATTATTTGCCTCATTTTGTAACTGCCATTTGTCTCGGGTTCATCTTTGGTTTCTTGTTTTTAGATATTGTTTTAATCTCATTTAATGCCATAACATAACAAACCANAAATCTTTTAAGTAGAGATTGGGTTAAAAATCTATCTGTGAATGTGAAGTTGCATATTGTGCTTTGTCTGCTGTCTTTAATTGGACTCAGTCCAATTAGATTATCAAACATTAGAGCATCCCCAAGTTATCTAAGTATAAGCTGTGTCATTTCCTGTCTACTTAATTCTTAAAAAAGAAACCAAACCAAAAAAAAAAAAAAAACCCTCAATAATAGTCATGGTACACTCCCTAATCTACTGTGTGCTCAAAATCTTGCCATCAATGACACAGCAACAGAAAAGTATTCTTGGCTCCCAGACATGTTTGAACACTCACAAAGTGTGTTACCTAGAATTTCCTTTTCCTTCTTTCACTCTGGCTTGGCGTATTTTCAGAATCTCAGTAATTAAGAAACAAATGTATTTTTCATGATACTACTAAGAGGACAAATATGGGACCCATCTTTCTCAGAATTCATCAGAAGGTCTTTCTCAGAATTTATTAGAAAGTCTGGTTAAAATAGGCCTTAATATATACCTACATTGAACCAACTCCCGGAGTTTACTCAAACCCATGTCCACTGAGTCAGTGATGCCATCCAACCATCTCATCCTCTGTCGTCCCCNAGTGAAGATGACCATGAACCGTACATGTGGGGATATCCGTAGATGACCTTCTCTCAAACAAATTCTTCTAGCATCCCTATTCTCTCATCTACTGAATGAAATCTTAAAATCGATGCTTTTCTTCAAACTTTCATGGTTCTTAAGATTATAAAAAAACTAATTGAACATGTTAATAAAGATAATGTTGTAAATATTCATTTAGGCTGGAGGAGTGACATCAGCAAGATGACAGAATGGAAAGGCCCAGCTTTTGTTCCCCCATAGAAATGCTGGTTTAGCAAGATCATATGGACCAATACACCTTTATGAAGATTCTAGAATCCATTTAAGAAATTTCAGTGCTGTAAGTGAACACAAAGCCTGGAACAGCTACATTGAAATGGTTAAAAAATTTTTTTCACATAAGCTACATCAACCCCTCTCCTAAGACTGCGCAGTTCAGTGCTAGAAGAGAACATTCCAGTCCACAACCTTTCCTGCAGGGTGGAAATTAGAGAGTGGGGCATACCACCAACATTCCGACTTTTTGTAGGATTGCCCAAGGAAACTGCTTCTGTCTGGACTCCCTCACAGTGCTGACAGAACCAGAATAGATTGGATTCCTGTGAACCACTGAGAACAAAAGAAAGTACCAGGTGGTTACTTAAACAGATGAATGAATATAGATAAACAGAGCACCTTTCAACAGATAAATGGATAATGAAAGTATGCTGAAAGTGAAAGTCACTCAGTTGTGTCCAGCTCTTTGTGACCCCACAGACTATACAGTCCATGAAATTCTCCAGGCCAGAATACTGGAGTGGGTAGCCTTTCCCTTCTCCAGGGGNGGGTCCATGCCTACTGCTTATTAAGAAGATTCTTGAAGATCTATATGACACTTGCATTTTTATGCCTTGAGTCAGAACTTAGTCATATGACTATATCTACCTATAAGAAAAACTAGAAAATGTCATCTTTTTCCTGGGCAGCCACATGCCCAGTCAAAAACTGGAAGATAAAACACCACGGTAGAAGTCTCTGCTGCACCGTCTCTTTAGTTTCATCTCATACATACTACTCCACCCTTATTTTTGCCATGCTCCAGCCACTCAGACTTCCTTTTTTTGTTCAAAGAAGCCAGGCTCTCACCTGTCTCAAGGCCTTAGCTCTTGCAGTTTCACCTGCCTAGCACACACTTCCTCAGATCTTCCTACAGCTGGTTCCCCCTCATTATTCAGGACTCAGTTCAAATGTCACCTCCTCAGAGAGAACAAGACATTGAGAGGGGCTTTATAGTTCTGTGAGGAATATGGGAAATTTTATTGCTCTACATACAGAACAATTGAGCAGAAAAAAAAGAAAATTAACTCCAAGAAAAACAATGAAAGAAAAACGTATGATAATATTTAACAGTTGGCCCAACAACACTTGCATAAGCATAAAATAAATATTGTATAATATTGATTTAACAAAAACTATGATGTCACTATTGGAGAAGGCAATGGCACCCCACTCCAGTACTCTTGCCTGGAAAATCCCATGGATGGAGGAGCCTGGTAGGCTGCAGCCATGGGGTTGCGCAGAGTTGGACACTTAGCAGCAGCAGCAGATGATGTCACTATAGGGAGGAGAGAGTGGTGGACAGAATGAATGTAAAAACACTTTCTCCTCATCTTCCATGATAGGAAGTTGACAGAGAATATTCCTGATTGGAAAAGCAGTATACACATATTATAAGGATGTTATGTAGAAATATGAAGGTAAACACTTTTCTTCTTAAACCACCTTAGGAATTGAAAGTGTTAATTTAGCATTTAGGGAGGAAAAGAAAAGGTTGTTTTTTTTTTTAATTAGAAGCTTTAAATAGTACATTCTACTGTCAAATTATGTAAATGTATATTAAATTTTTTTTAATTATTTTAAAGAAGATAAAACTAATTTCAGTCACCAGTGTAGAACCCTGGGTTCCTAGAGACCCTAAAGAGTACAGGACTCTTCAATTTGAGGACTGGGTTGTAAATTTGAAGAAAGTAATGGGTGTCGAGCCCAGGAGGCAGAATAGGAGAGGGAAAGAGAGGCTGCTGTTCTGTGGACGTGGGCTTTTCTTGACAACGCTCGCAGGCTATTCTGGAGCTAAAGGGAGTCACATGGGGATTGTTTGCAGTGAAGGCACCAGAAGGCGGGGTGGATCTCCCTTCCTCCCACACTCACGCTGGCAAGGCCGATGCCCAGTGAAAGTGATCTGGCCCCCGTTTCCTTGGTAAGGACAGCCAGCAGATGGGGGTCTGGTAACTAAACGCCTTCGTTCAACAGGCCTGAGTCAATTACTCCACCTGGCCTGGTGCTGACTCAGGTTTCAGCGCCTGGGGCCGAAAGACCGAGAGTGGGGCGGAGGGAGACCGACCCTGAGGGACCCGGGAGACGCGGAGGCTCACGATGGAAGGAGAGCTAACAGGGGACTATTGATCAGTCTGTCCCCTAATTCAAGGGTTCACAAACCTGAGTGACTTTCAGAAAGACTCCCGGAAGCCTTGTGGAAGGAGTCACGTATTTCCAGGCCTCACACCACACCTGATCAGAACCTCCAGGGGTGGAGTCCTGGATGCGGGTGCACGCGTTCACCCCCCTCGCCGGCCGTGGGAGCCCTGGTGCAAGCTCGTTCCAGACCAGCCCCGCCCGTGAGGCCAAGGCAGTCCTCACTGTATTTGAGCTGTTCCTCTCCTTTCTTTCTTACGAGCAGCTCAGATGGGAAAGGAAATCTCTGAAACCCAGGAGGGGATATCAGCTTTACGCAAGGGTTTGACAGCATCTGTCAGGTATGGATTTGTGCTGTAGGAGAAGCAGCTGCTTCCTGGGACGCTCAGGAGCAAAGCTCTCCTTTAGACTGTTTCCAACTTTATTCCCATCATTCATCTTCACTGAGAACCTCTGAAAGGCGACTGAGAGATTCAGAAACAAGTATTTCTTTCCCTGTGAGAGCCCCCAAGGTCTGAGAAGTGCGGGCAGGGGGCCTCAGGGGCTGTGTTTCTGCTCGGCACCAGGAGGGGGCACCAAAGATGATGATACGTGAAAGGACCAAATTCAGTGCCAGAAGATGTGAGCTCTGTGTTTGGAGCCGTCTCTTCTCACCAGATCTCACAGTCCGGGATGATATGAGGAGAACGCTGAGAGCAAAGAGCCACAATTGGGTAGGGAATGGTGGGGATTTTTTTTTTTCAGAGCCCCCACGTGCAGTATTCAGGCTCTTGAAGGTTTTACCATTGGGTCCTAGTGTTTGTAGTCATAAAGCCCTCCCCGTCAAAGCCATCCTACTCCACAATCTAAAATATATATATCTTGTGATGAAGAAGATAAACGGTAAATGTAGAAATAGAGGGCCAGCTGAACTTTATCTTTAGAAATTGCACCTGGTTGTAAACTTCTTGAGGGTGGAAACCATGTCTTTCTTGCTCACAGCTTCATCCTGAGGGACCAGCATCCCCTGGCATAGAAAAAGATGCTCAATAAATGCTGAGCTTAGCAAAGGATGAAAAGTCTGCAGCCAGGGGCCAAGGTGCCAGACAGGCTTTGTAGAAACCACATGAAAGTCCTCTCCACCCAGAAAGCTCTTCCTTTGGGTTTTCTCTTTGTATCAGTCTCAGTTCCATGTTGCTGTTGTTCAGTCGCTCAGTTGTGTCTGGCTCTTCACGAGTCTGTGGACTGCAGCACGCCAGGCTTCTCTGTCCTTCACCATCTCCCGGAGCCTGCTCACACTCATGCCTGTTGAGTTGGTGATGCCATCCAACCATCTCATCCTCTGTCACCCGCTTCTCCTTCTGCCTTCAATCTTTCCCAGCATCAGGGTCTTTTCCAATAAGTAGGCTCTTCGGATCAGGTGGCCAAAAGTATTGGATCTTCAGCTTCAGGATCAGTCCCTCAGTGAATATTCAGGTTGATTTCCTCTAGGATTGACCCCCTCCTCAGAAATGGCCCCTGAACACCCTATCTGAAATCAGCCTCTCCATTACATCTCTACCACACAACCCTAATTGGTTCTCTAATAACAAATGTCACTATCTCTAACTCAGATTCCATAATTCATTTTTTATTCTTTTGACTACCCGCCTTCTACACCACCATAACAGCACCTGGAACAGGTTCTTGGCCCAGCAGGCAGGCACTCCATGAGTTCAAGCTGAATGAACAGTGCAGCATTAGATTATGAGAACAAGAGAGACACTTTTCTCCATTTTATTGATTCTGGATCTGTGCTGCATCTTACAGCCTATGTGTGTATGTGATGTTGCCTTTCACTCCCTTCCTCCCTGAAAGGCTGTGAGTGCATCAGGGTGCTCTTAGCACCAGTGAAAGTCAACAAGCATTGTCCTGAGCCCTCTAGCTTGGCTGCCTCTAAATCCAGGACACTTTTGTTGAGCAGTGAGGAGGAGGGAGGCACGTCAAAGAGGATAAAATAAGGAAGCCAGAGCCCAGAAATAGTCAGAAGGAATGAGGGACACAGGGCATCTGGAGTGGGTGTGACGGGCTGGCAGCGGTCTTCCTCTGGCACTGGGCAGTACCAGTTGTCCTTCTTCTCCTGCCTCCTTTCTCCCTCTTTGGGTGTTTGTTCATGTGCCAGGAGTAGCTGCATCACTGCTGGTGTGCCAGAGCCCAACACGTGTGATGGCTACAGCTCCGGGGTGGCAGGGGATGTGGGCCTGGTCCTCTGCCTCCTGGAGTCCTGGGTGTGATACAGGGGCGAAGGCTCCATGTAAGGACGGCTTGGGTCAGAACAACAGCTTCAAGCACTCTGCCAAAGTGTGGTCCTGCAGTGCCTGCATCAGAACTAGAGTTGGCCCATTGCAGATTCTCAGGGCCAACCCTCCACCCCAGAATCAGCTCCAAGAATCTGCTTTTTCATAAACTCCCCCCTACCCGGACCCTCCCACTACCCCTGCTGCATGATTCTTCAGGTGAGTGATTCTCAGACTTAAATGAACATGAGGGAATGATACGATCCACATGGGACCTGTCCCGACTCCAGGCAGCTCCTCTTAGAAACGGAAAGGGAATCCCACAGGCCACTGCTGATGCACTGGGTTGGGGCTGGGTGAGCTCCAGGGCAGGCAGGGCAGGGCAGGGCCTGGGGGACCAAACGGAACTTGGCTCTGGGGTGTACGCTGCCTGTTCCTGGCTCTAGGCTGACCCCTGGTGGTAAGAGCAGTGGTTTGGTAGGAGGGACCCAGAGTATTTGCAGCAGGGGTAAGTTATAATAACCTCCACCTGTGCGTGCAAAGGCTCTATTGCCAAGACTGGGATGATTTGAGGAGGGGGTAATATGCAGGTTACAGTTCCAAAGTCCTTGTTTTGTCCCTTTTGTCGACTCGTCAGTGTTCCTCCCCAATCACCTCTGGCTATTATTTGAGCTGCATTTCTGCATCTCATTGGAGAAAGCAGAGGGAGAGAGAAAAGGGCAAAAAGCTGGGTGTTTTCACAACACAGTCTCTTTTTAAAGTTTTGGGGCGGGGCCAAGGTAAAAAAAAAGGCAACCAGACACAGGTGTGCCTCATTAGCCCCGGTCCCACTCTGCCTCTCTGACCGGCGCCCCTGAACCCACTGAGGATGGAGCAAGATGGGCAAGATGGCTGCACCACTCCAGTAGATCTTCCTCTGTCCCTTGGGGTCTGGAGTGACTCACTCAGCTTCTGGGCACTGAACCTGTCAACTTGCTGAAACTCTCCCAGGATGCAAGAGGCCATAAAAACAGGTAATCTAAAGTCCCTCAGGTGCTATATTGCCATCTCCTTTTCCTTTTTAATTCTTGGGACATTTATAACCAACAGAGATCATTTGACTTGAATGATGAATAATAACTTGCTTTTGCATGTCCAGAACTGAAATACAGACCCAAATCAGGGAGTTATGAGTCTCATCCAGTGACCGCAAAGCAAGATGAGTTAGTTTAAAGTTCGATCCAGAGAGTCAGGAAAGGAAGGCAGGACCCCAACTGTTGCAGGGTTGACCATATGCAGTCCAGTTACTCGGGCATTTAATATACATGACCAAGAGCCTTCTATGAGGAAGAGACTGAGCTGGAGGCTAGGAAGACAGAGAAAAGTAGAATGTCTGGCTCTACCCTCAAGTTATTGTCATTCTTTCAGGAGACAGTAAAAAGACACATAAGCCAAAACATCAAAATGTTTGGACTGTGAATTTATCTGGAGTGTTTAGCTGTCCGATTTGCTGTGTGATCACCATTATTACTCTCATTCACCAAGTGCATAAAATTTCATATAATTCTCACCATAATCTTTCCATTATTTATTATTCTCCCCATTTTATAAATGAGGAAACTGAATCCTTAGATCAGATAGCATGCCCAAGGTCAAATAGCTGGGAAGTGGGGGAACTGGCATCAACTTGACTCCAGAACCCATTGTCACTCACCACGTGACAATGTCCCTGGGGCCTCCATCTCTAATCTCATTTCCTGATACTCTCTTGCTTAAGTCCACTTCTCACCTCTCACTTAAACTTATCTCTTCCCACTCACCCACCCTAACATCCTTTCCTCCTGTCTCCAGGAATAAGACACGCAGTCGTCACAGTTCATTCATCACTCCACCCCTTCTTCTCCAGCCCTTAGGATTGTCCACTCACCTCCTTTCTCCTGCACCCTCAGTTCGTCACCTCTGCTCTCTGCTTCCCCTCAGCCTCCAAACATGTCAAAGACTCTCCTTTGCTAAACCCACAAACAAAATAGCACAACAATAGCTTCCTTTATCATATACTTTACCTGGGTCTCCTCCATTGCAGGCAGATTCTTTGCCACCTGAACCATCAGGGAAACCCTATACACCTATTAGAACACCTGTTAAAACCACTCAAAAAAGTAACAATACCAAATGCTGGTGAGTATATGGAAAAACTGGATCTCATGAATTTCCTGGGAATGTAAAGTGGTATAGCCTTCTGGAAATTAGTTTGGTGGGTGACAGTAGTGGTAAAGAGCCTGCCTGCCAATGCAGGAGACATAAAAAACTCCTTTTACGGTTTTGATCCCTGGGTGAGAAAGATCCCCTGGAAAAGGAAATGGCAACCCACTCCAGTATTCTTGCCTGGAGAATCCCAGGGACAGAGGATACTGGCAGGCTACAATCCATAGGATTGCAATGAATCAGACACAACTTAGCATACATGCACACAGAAAACTAAACATATACCTGCCAGATAATACGACAGTTGAACTCCTAGGCATATACGCCAGAGAAATGTGAACTTATGTCACACAAGTGTCTACATGATGTTCATTGCAGCTTTATTTCTAATAGCTCCAAACTGGAAACAACCCAAATGTTTTCAGCCAGTAAATGTCTAAACTAAGTGTGGTGATAATCATATAATGGAATACTACTCAGTAATAAAGAGAAAGAGCTCTTGATACTTGCAGTGGTATTGATGGATCTCAAGGGTATTATGCTGACTGAAAAGAGGAAGCTGGTTTTGGAATGTTACATTCTATATGGAGCCATTCATATAATATTTTCAGCATGACAAAATCATAGGGATGGTGAACAGATGCTTGTCACCAGAGATTGTGACAATATGAAGGAGTTCTTTGTGGTGATGAAATAGTTCTGTATTTAACTGTAGTGGTGGTTACACAAATCTATGCGGATGACAAAGTTGTGTAGAACTGTTCATACACACACATGAATGTATATAAAACTGTTAAAATTTGAATAAGATCTGTTCAGTTCAGTTGCTCAGTCTTGTCCGATTCTTTGCAAGCCCATAGACTATAACACACCAGGCTTCCCTGTCCATCAGCAACTCCCGGAGTTTACTCAAACTCATGTCCATCGAGTCGGTGATGCCATCCAACCATCTCATCCTTTGTTGTCCCCTTCTCTTCCAGCCTTCAATCTTCCCCAGCATTAGGGTCTTTTCAAATGAGTCAGTTCTTCACATCAAGTAGCCAAAGAATTGAAGTTTCAGCTTCAGCATTAGTTCTTCCAGTGAATATTCAGAATTTATTTCCTTTAGGATGGACTGGTTGGATCTCCTTGCAGTCCAAGGGACTCTCAAGAGNTTAGGGTCTTTTCAAATGAGTCAGTTCTTCACATCAAGTGGCCAAAGAATTGAAGTTTCAGCTTCAGCATTAGTTCTTCCAGTGAATATTCAGAATTTATTTCCTTTAGGATGGACTGGTTGGATCTTGCAGTCCAAGGGACTCTCAAGAGCCTTCTCCAACACCACAGTTCAGAAGCATCAGTTCTTCGGCGCTCGCCTTTCCTTATAGTCCAGCTCTCACATCCACACATTATTGTAGCAATGTCAGTGTCCCGGTTTTGAAAATACATGCTACAGTAATGTAAGATGTTACTATGGGGGGAAACTGGGGACCGATACATGGAACCTCTCTGTACTGTTTTTGCAACTTCCTGTAAATATATAAAAGTAAGGGTTTTTTTAAGTACCTGTACTTAAAAAAACAAAATGAAAGTCACTCAGTCGAGCCCGACTCTTTGTGACCCCATGGACTATACAGTCCGTAGAATTCTCCAGGCCAGAATACTGGAATGCGTAGCCTTTCCCTTCCCAACCCAGGGATTGAACCCAGATCTCCCGCATTAACAAAACCCCAAAGCTTCTGTTACTCTGTATCCAGTTCAACCCTGCTGGGTCTCCACCCCATCTCTCTCTCTCTCTTCTCACCCAGGGCCATCCACAAGGTAACCTTCCCTCACCATCTCCACATCCTTACCTTCTACTCACGCGCCAGTCCCTGCAGTCTGAATTTTGCAGCCCCCCACCCCGCCAGCCATTGCCAGATACTGTGGAGAGTTTGCAATCCTTACCTTGTGGGCCTCTCTGATGCTTTTGAAACGACTGAATCCTTCCTCTTTAGGGGGTCTTTAATCATTTGGTGTTTATGGCAATGCACTTTTCTGTTTCTACTTCTACCTCTCTGACCATTATTCCTTCTCTGTCCCCTATACCTAGCAGCCGCCTATTGCAGAGGCTGTTTTTCAATTAAGTTCACTCTCCAACACAACAGAACTGCCTGTGAGGGTTGCTTGCATTTGGCTGTTCCTCCTTCCCACCCATCATTCAATGCTGTCTGAGGAGAATGCCTTTCCTCATCCCAGCCCCTCTCCTGCACCCACCTAGACATAACTGCTCCTGCTCAGTCTTTGGAAATCATCTCTCACCCATCCTCTCCAACCCCTCCTGTTTACATTGCAATCAATTGTCTATGTGTCTAAAGTACATTTCCTAAAAATTTAATAGGAAAGATGATGATAGATTTAAATGCAGATTGTTTAATTACTTTAAGCAGTTAAAGTTCCCTGGTAGCCCAAAAGGTAAAGAAATCTCCTGCAATGCAGGAGACCTGGGTTTGATCCTCGGGTTGGGAAGATCTCCTGGAAGAGGGCATAGCAACCCACTCCAGTGTTCTTGTCTGGAGAATCCCCATGGACAGAGGAGCCTGGCGGGCTACAGTCCCCGCGGTCGCAAAGAGTCAGACACGACTGAGCGACTAAGCACAGCGCAACGTGCCTTTCATAAGCTAATAAGAGGATGAAAGACCTGGGAAGACGACCACCCTACCAGCAGAGGGCGACATAGAGTCGAAGCGCAGAGGCTAGGCAAGACCACTGCCGCTCAGCTCGGGCTGGATGTATCCAAGGTGAGTCGGGGATTAAAATCCACTCCCATCATCCTGGATCGGCCTAACAGCAACAATGGATAATGTCTGAAGTGGAGGATATGCAGCAGCAGAGAACATAGGGGAAGTGTAAAAAGCGTGCCTTTGTCTTTATGGGAAAAGTGATAAGAAACACTCCCATCTTCATGGGAGTAGAAGAGGAATTCAGAATTTTTAGTTAAGGCTCAAATAGGCCCTCGATGACAGAGACCCCAAGTGTAGCCCAGTTTTGGAGTTATGAGCTTGACAAGAATATGGACAAAAAATGGGAGGTGACAAGACCAAGCACAAACACCAAGAAGACAGGTCCTTCAGCTTCTAAGCAACCCTCCCGGGGTCTCCCCACTGCAGTGTCCCCTTCTCCCCTCGTCTCTTGTGCCTTAGTAGAGGTCCTTTCGTGCTCTTTGCTTTGTTCTCACCATTTTAAGAGTGAGGGAACCACTCTTGAAAATGAATGCATTTTCATCCGGTTTGAAACGTGCCTGCTTTCCTGGCTTCCAAAGGCTTTCGCTCCCTTTCTCTTCTGAAAGAAGAGAGTTGTGTGCCATCTTGTGGTGGACGGCCGCCATAACAACAGCGATGCACCCCCAGCACCCTGCCCGGTCCAGCACCAGGGTTACTGGCTCTGAAAAGGGTTCTGAGTCAAGGGTGAAAAAGTCAAAGAGATGGTGGGAGCTGAACTGGTCATGAATAGCATTGGAGTAGGGTCCAAAGGGATTTGTCCTGATCTCCCAACCAATATGATTTTAGGCACCATTTTTTCCCTTAGTTGATAAATGAATTCTAATCTGTGATGGTTTTTTTAAAAATGACCTTGCGCAGTGGCCAGAGCACCAGACTGAGCTAAGACCTCTGGTATCTAATTGCTGCCCACTCCCTCTTCCCCATCATACCTAGCCAGGCAAGCTAGCAACAAAGAACAGTGAAAAAGGAATCGAACCAGGGTCAGGAGCTTTCTACTCAAGCACTACTGCACTCTAGTGTGTTACCTTGGGGAAACCACGGTACTGAGCATCTTCCCCAGGTCAAGTGCTGCCAAGGTGCTTTACCTGTTTCTTCCTCATGGTCACCGTATGGGATAATGGGTCTACACATGAGGAAACTGAGGCTCAGCAAGAGGAAGTGAGCTGTCCAAAGCCACAGCCCCAGGGAGTGATGAGTCAGGTGTGACTCCAAAGCATATGTCTTTTTTTTTTTTTAAGTATATTTTCTTTTCATGATTTTTGTCATGTGAGTGTGGGGGATGGGAAGATCGCAGAAAGGCTAGATAGCTTGAATTTATTGTGTCCCTTGATGACAAGGGGAGCGCAATTTTCACCTGAGTGCTCTGCAGAGCTACAGATGCTGGGCTGTTGATTTTTAACCCCTTGTGTGTTATGTCTCCCCAACTGACTTTGTTTATAAAGATGTTTTAAGAGGTTGAACCACCTTACTTTCAAAAATCACATCCTATGACTGCTGAAAATAAAAGATAGGACCTTAAGAGAGAACCCTGTCTGCAGGATCAATAGGAAATGAAACTTTTTATAAAGAGGACAAGATGTTCTCCGTGCTTGATATACTTGCTGCTTCTCTAAGGGCTGTTACTACAGGATCTTGCCTGATACAACTCCCTGTGGGTGTGAGAGGCTTGTTGTTAGGGTCTCTGTTTGATCCCCAAGGGAACTTGGGTTCAGAGAGATTAAGAAATATGTTTGATGCTATGTATAAAATAGATGAATAACAAAGACTTATTGTATAAGCTCAGGGAACAAGTCAGTATCTTGTCATCTATAATGGAAAAAAATCTGAAAAAGAACGAATGTATGTATAATTGAATCACTTTGCTATACATCTGAAATTAACGTAACACGTAAATCAACCATGGTTCAATTTAAAATGTTTTTACTTAAAAAAAAAATGTTTAAAAGCAATGTGTTCTATATCATTCAACTATGATTAGAAGTCAGACCTTTTAAAAAAACTTTATTGAAGTATAATAGGCTGCACATATTTAAAGTAAAACAGTATGTTTTCACATGTATAAAATGGTGAAACCATCACCACAGTCAGGATAATAAACATGTCCATTATCCCCATTAATTTCCTTGGGCCCCTTTGGAACCCTTCCCCCTTCCTTACCCCCTGCATTCCTCTCCACCCCACACTGCCTTTTCCAGCAAAGTGCCTTCTGTCACTATAATTTTCATTTTATACAATGTTATATAAATGGAAACATACAACATACACTTTTGTTTAACTTTGTTCATGAAGCATAATGTATCAGTAGTTCATTTTTTTTCATAGTTAACTTTGGTTTAATACGAGTATGTTAAAAGTGAACTTTTTTCTCTTTTAAAAATTTATTTATAATTGAGGATAATTGCTTTACAGTATTGTGTTGGTTTCTACCAAATATCAACATGAATCAGTCATAGGTTTACCCATGTCCCCTCGGACACATTATTTTTTATCCTTGAGGAATAATCCCTTATATAGATATACCACAATCTATTTACTTATTTCCTTGGTCATGGGAATTTGGATTATTTCTATTTGGGAGCTGTTATAATAGCTGTGAAGATTGATGTGCCAGTCCTTGTAGTGAACACAGGCTTTCATTTCTTTTAGGTACTCAAAAATGGAATATCTGGGTTCTGTGATAGGTACATGTTTGACTTTTTTTTTCCATGGGCTTTTTTTTTTTTTTTTTTCATGTTTAACTTTCAAGAAGCAGGGAAACTCATTCCCAGAGTGGTTGTACATTTTACAGACCAGCAGTGTATGCAAGTTTCAGATTCTCCACATCCTTGCCAACACTTGATATGGTCAGTCTTTCAATTTTATACATTCTGTTAAGTATGTAGTAATACCTCATTGTGGCTTTAATTCTCATTTACTTGATAACTAATGATAAGTATCTTTTCATCTTTTCATTCATATATCTTCTTTAGTGAAGTGTCTGTTCAAATCTTTTGCCCATTTAAAAAACTGGGCTGTTTGTCTCTCAAGAGTCACAGCCCCTTTTCTTCCTAATGATTGTATTTTGAAAACCACTGTTTCATTTATTTTTTATATCTTTAGGCAGGAATGGTAACTCTAGTCTCCATTATTTCATCTTGACTGCATGTGGCAGACTAACAAACCAAGGTCTTGAGCCTTGATTTTTTTTTTTAAGAAGCCTGATATAAGAGAAAGTGGATACAACCTCACCTTTCATGAAAAAATAATTTCATGAAAAATTGTTTCTCTCCTTATTACTACCTCCAAAAAATGCTTAAACCCCATCCCTCACTCCCTGATGAGACGTTACTAAATGTGAAATTTTAAATTCCCAAGTTTTGATTCTTATACATGAAATCTATTACTTTGGTTCAGTTTTTCATTAAGGAAAGTCACAAAAAAATCTCATGTCAAGTTTATTCATTTGAAGGTGATGGAAAAAGAGCTGTTTCCTCTATAGTTCTGATATTTCATTGATTTCCTAGTATAGAGGATACAAGCCATTTAGTGCAAAAAGGACTAGTTTTTCTGATAAATTTTATCTTGTCTCCAAGAAGAAAGCAGAATCCAGAACTGTGAGACATTGGTGATTCAAAACAGAAATTCTAATGATTTACTGTATATATTGGGCTTTCCCTAGCATCATAGGGAAAAACCCAAACGAATTTTTTGGCCAACCAAATATTTAGCTTGACTTCATTAACCTTTTGGAAATAAACCTATTGGGAAAGCTAATCTAATGTCATCCATTAAATAAGAAAAATAGAAATTAGATCATTAAAGTAAATGTGGCTGGCACCAAGGTGAACATAATGAAAAATGTATTATTACTCTTCCTGATTTCAAACCAGTCCTTTAATTAAGGTTTCTTCCACCAACAAAACTAATTTCACAAGTTTTTACAGCCAGCATATTTCAATTTGCACTTCTAGCAAGTGGTCTCTTTGCATTATAGGGAATTTATTTTTATTATCTAGGAAGGAAATGAGGCCTAAGGGCAACGGAGACAACTTAGTATGGTGGGGTGGCAGCTGTCCTCAGCCTGGGCAGGCACAGAATGTAACGTTTTCAGTTCCTTGGACCCAATTTGTTATTATCTATTTTTTACATCAACAGCCGCTCTAAGAAATATTATTGACAGTATCAGGCTTGTGCTGGATTTTATCGCTCCTTGAATGTGTTGATGAAAGCAGAACCCAGAGTACCTGTCACATTTCCAGTTGCTGGCTTCTGTAAAGATGGAGTGGCTGAAATTCAATAACTGTTCAGAATATTAATTTAAGCTTCAACCTGACAGCCAGTGATCACTAGAACATATAGTACTGACCCAGCTGCTCAGCTCTCCTAGAAATGACTAAATTGCATAGTTGGAATGGTTGCTGGAGACAGCCAAGGATGCTGGGAAAAGAAAAAAAAGGAAAAATAAGGCAGGATTGATTTGTGGTCTAACTCATTAGGACCTCCTGCTGTCCTCCTCCGCCAAGCCACTGAGCCTTCACTTTTTAGAAAACAATCACATTCTTCCAGGTACTCTTTCTAGTTTCCATGATTTTGCTGAAATCGTTAACACCCACCCCCAGAAACCGTTAGAAGCTCTGAAGCATGTAATTTGTTCCGAGTAGAAAAAACCTTCCCAAGCAGCCCAGTGATGATGGTCCACAGGTGGTGTTAAACAAGTGACTGCACGTGCCCAGGGTACTGGTCACATTTCTCCCATCCTCCCCTCCCCCTTCTTGTCTCATCTTGTTTCTTCCCTCTTCATTCCATTTTCCTTTTCACCCTCTGGCTGCAGAAGTGACACTGAAGATAGGGTGTCAGAGACATGGCCAGATCGGAAGCTTCTGTCAACGAACTGAGTGATCTACATACATCACTCATTTAATCTTGACAAGAGCCTTAGGAGGAAGCACCTCTCTCCATTATGCAGGTAGAAGAATTGGGGCTTCAAGAGGTTACGCCATTTCTGTAAGGCCATTACATGGGGGATTACACCATTTCTTTCCATTTTAAAACCTCTCTGCTCTGCTCTGTAATGTTGAGGCTGGGACTCTGAAAACCACGTCTCTGCTTTGTCCGGGGCTCTTTGTAATCATATGAGAAGGAGAGGCTTAGGCTGGATGAGAAGGAAGGGGCTTTCTTCCTCTTGTTTCCTCCCTGGTACTGTCAGCATCACCCCTGTGATGTTTTTTCACTTTAGCAGCAGTAATTTGCCACAGTCCTAGAGCCAGCCCCACGGAAGTACCGGCGTCAGTTAACCAGCACCCTCTTCCCAGGGGTCTGGGTCCCAGGTATAAAGAGCCCTACTTCGAGCTTCCAAGTTCTAATAACCTTATTCTTTTCTGTTTGTGCCACTAGCTTGGGGTGCAGGAGCTGCTTCCTAAAGTTTCTCTCCGATGCCCCAGTGTCTCCTCTTACCTTTTCAGGTCTCTGATGATACCCTTTTAACCAATCCCCTCTATTAAATTCTTCTCTGTTAAAATTACTATTTTGGTTTCTGACTAACACACACAGGGACAGTGAGACTCAAAACCAACTACGTCTGCCTCCAAATGCAGTCCCTTGGCTTTTGTTCTGTGCTCTTTCCCCTACTTCCACCGCCATTTGCAACCTGGTGACAAGGATTCTTCTTTTGACCAAACTTTACTCAGGCTCCTGAACCTTCTCCTAGGCCACCCGTGCACTGCCTTAGTAGTTTTACCAAGAACCTGCTAAGTCAGTTTAACCAGATTCCTGCCCCGCTTGATATCTGGTCAGTTCCCTCATCTTCCACCACCTCCCAAATGATGTCTGATCACCCTGGCCTGCTGTCGGCAAGAATCTTGTTAGGTAAGTTTAGCCACAACCCCCTTTATCCCTAAGGTTCCCTCTTAATAATTTTCCATCCACTGATAACCCCTCCCACACCCTGTCCTTGGCTACATATCTCACTTGCCTTGAGCCTGTTCCTTCTCCCCCACTGTAAAATCCCTTTGCCGTGGTCCCTCTACCCTCTTGATGGTTCTGCATATAAAGTCTGCCTTACTATCTTTAACAAGTGCCATTAAATATTTGTTCATTAACAGTGACAGCCAAAAATCACTTTGAATCACATGTAACTAAGAGCTCAAGTTACAGTCTTTCAGTACATTTTGGGAGGAAAGTCCAAATGTTGCATTGATGATCGAACATTCCACCCAGGGTTAAATGGTTTGGAAAGCACCTGGTTTACCATAAGTGAATATAATAGCCTCAGCTAAATAAGATGGAGCGCTGATTAATATGTTCCTAAAAAGATCACAGAATTGACACATTTGCAAGTCATAGCAATAATAGGAACTCACCAGCCCTCTGAGTTTCAAACTGGAAATCTCATTTATAACACAGAACACATGACCCTGTCTTGCTGATAATTTCATTTTACTGAGGAAGAGGAAGAAACAAAAGGAACTGTCCTTGTAGAACTAATTCTGACCTCCCAGGAAGAACTGCTTATTGATGCAGGAATACAGGAGCCCAGGAGACTAGGAATCAGAGAGTATCTTTCACATGGGGGATTAAAAAGCCCAAGAAAAGCAGTTTGGAGAGGCTCTGACATGAGTTCTAAATGTCAGTATACAGCTCTCAAAAGCTGAGAGGAAAGTGTAGTCTAATCCCATAACTAGACTATTGCAAAGGGAAAATGAAAAATGGCAAGATCTCAAAGATAATATTCTGAGAGTGTAAGAGTGTGGCTCTTCATAAAGACTGAAGGGGATTGACCGGTGTGACTGCACAGAGAGCCGTTTGATGGGCTTAACGTATTAAAGGGCAAAAGATGGAAGAAGTATACAGCTGATGATCTGTGAATGCCTCTTCGTTTCAGGTACTGTCTAGAGATGAGCAACCCAGGTCCAGGAAGGAGACAGATGATAAGCCAACAACAACAACCTGCCTATAAATGCATAAGGATGACAAGTAAGTACAATAATGTTACCTGTGTGCACCGAAACACCTGAAATTGACAATATTCTACCATTTTGACCTACGAAAACAGCACTTTTGTATAGCGGCACCTGCAGTACCGTGAGGATGATGAGATTCTACATAAAGCTGTGAGAAAAGGCCTCTCAGAGAAGCTGGTGTATGAGCAGAAACCTGGACACAATGAAAAATGAGCTGTGTAAAAACTGTGGGAAGAGCATTCCAGACTTAGGGGCAGGCAGTTACAAGATTTTGAGGTGGGGATGTTGGGCCTTTGGCAGGAACATCCAGAGGCCCAGTGTACAGAAAATAGGGGTGTGGGAGCAAAGAACAGCAAGAGATAAGATGTCAGTGGAAGGCAGACATGGAGAGAGTTCACATAGGGTCTCACACAACCTATAGGCCGTGACAAAGACTTCGAGTCTCCTTCTGGGAATAAAATGAGAAGCTCTTAGAAGTATGAGAACAGAGGTGATGTGATCTGATTAATATTTTTTTAAAGCTCAGTCTTGGGAACCCCACGGAGATTTTCCTATAGAGGGACAAAAATGGGAGCAGAGTGCCTACTTAGAAGGTCATTGCAGGAAGCCAGGAAGGAGCTGATGGGCACAGAGGAAGGTTGTTAGGAGTGAAGGAAGCGAGATGTGGTCAGCCTTAAGATGTATTTTGAAAGGAGAGGTGGCAGGATTTACAGATGGAATTAGACTTAACAGTTGAGGGTAAGGACTCAAAAACTACAGTAAGAACTTTGACCTGAGCTACTGGATAAATGATAGAATCATTTACTGAACTAGGAAAGAAAGAAGGTGAGCATTTACTTGGGTAGAAAAAGATAAAGCATTTGATTTTAGGAATGTTCAATGCAGCATTCTTCTCAGACAAGCAATTTGAAGCACTCCATTGGCAGTTAGATAAACTAATTTACAGTTTTAAGAAAAGGACAAGATGAGATATACATTTGGGAGTTATTAGCCTACAGGTTCAGAGAAGGCAATGGCACCCCACTCCAGTACTCTTGCCTGGAAAATCCCATGGATGGAGGAGCCTGGAAGGCTGCAGTCCATGGGGTCACTGAGGGTCAGACACGACTGAGCGACTTCACTTTCACTTTTCACTTTCATGCATCAGAGAAGGAAATGGCAACCCACTCTAGTGTTCTTGCCTGGAGAATTCCAGGGATGGGGGAACCTGGCAGGCTGCTGTCTATGGGGTCACACAGAGTTGGACACGACTGAAGCGACTTAGCAGCAGCAGCAGCCTACAGGTTTATTTACTGCACAGGCCTGGTAGAAATCACCTAGGGAATGAAGATAAATAGACCAGAGAAGTCCAAGAGTGCCAGGGACCCCAACATGTAGAGGCTGTGAGGAAGCAGTCCAGCACAAAAGCCCTGTTTGGAGAAAGGTCTCTCCAGAAGACACAGGGAAGCTAGGGGAAAGGAGAATCCTCAGGCTCCAACAGTTCAAGTAAACATGAGTGCTCAGCTCCACAGAGATATTCCCTCCTGTGAGACAAACCCCTGTGCTCCCGCCACTTCTCCCAACCCCAAGTGACAGAAGTCACATCTACACATCAAATAAGCCAGTCTGTCAGCCCAGATATTTCAGGCATTTAAAAACCCTCTGGACCTTCCCACGGTCACAACAATTATAACTAACAAATATGCATCAAAATGCAGGTCACCTTGTGAAAGTTTTTCAGAAAGCAGCTCCTTGCCTAGGGTGTGAAAGGCCCGAGTACAAGGAAACCCAGCAGACAAATCCTCAGACACGTATGGGCAAAAATAAGAGACAAATGATTCAATTAAATAGAACACCAGACGAGGGAGGAAATAGGAGAATTCAGCTAGACTGTCAAAGATGAAGTAAATTGCAAATATATAAAGGGCCAGCCCGGGCAGTGCTGTTTGGAGACCACCTCTAGAATAAAGCTACAGAAAAGCCCTCCAGAAGAGATCAGATCTCTGTCACTTAGGGCAATTAATTGTGTCCCCAGGACTTGCCCCTCTGGCTACAGAGCTGAGCAGGGGGAACTACCTGCCCACTCCAACCTGCCTGAGGCACCCAGGAGAATCAGAGACCGGCAGCGAGGAGCCAGGTAGGCACAGATAGCAAGAGAAGGGCCAGCCACGGTACCACTCAAAACTACCTCTTGACTCAGGGTGCTTCCATCAGTTGCAAATTAATGTTTCCCTTCTAAATACCTATGTAGGTAGATAGACAGACAGACAAATACTAGTCTCGGGGTCATGCTGTTTAGTGGCTAATTCACGTCGGACTCTCTGCAACCCCATGAACTGCAACACACCAGGCTTCCCTGTCCTTCACGATCTCCTGGAATTTACTTAAGCTCATGTCCATTTAGTCGGTGATGCCAACCAACCCACATGGGATGTGTACAAAAGATGTTCAGAGTTGATAGATTTAAAATACAAATAAAATACAGTATTTACCTTGTGTATTGCCGATGGGAATGTAAAATGGTATAGCCCTGTAGAAAACACCATGGCAGTTTCTCAAAAAAGTCAGATACAGTATTACCATAGGACTCAGGAATTCCACTTCTAGGATTCTTTTCAATTCTGTATTTGTATACCCATGTCCATAGCTTCACTATTCACAATAGCCAAAAGGTAGAAGCAAAATAAATGTCCATGAACAAGTGAATGAATTTTAAAATGTGGTATACACATTCGACTCTTTGTAACCCCATGGACTGTAAAGTCCATGGAATTCTCCAGGCCAGAATACTGGAGTGGGTAGCCTTTCCCTTCTCCAGGAGATCTTCCCAACCCAGGGATCGAACCCAGGTCTCCCACATTGCAGACAGATTCTTTACTAGCTGAGCTATCAGGGAAGTGTATACACATGCAATGGAATATTATCTGGGAAAGTAAAAGGAATAATAAAAAAATTTAAAAAGGAAAGAAATTCTCACACATGTTACAATAGGGATGAAACTTGAAGAGACCATGCTAAGTGAATTCAGCCAGCTACAAAACACTGTATGATTCCATTCATATGAGGTACCTAGAGTACTCAGATTCAGAGCCAGAAAGTAGAACAGTGATTGCCAGAAAGTAGAGTGATTGGATAAGAAGGTATTAGGGAGCTACTGTTTCACAGGAATAGAGGTTTAGTTCAGGAAGATGAAAGAATTCTGGAGCTGGATGGTGATGATGGTCACACAGCAGGATGAATGTTCTTAATGCCACTGAGTCATACACTTAAAAATGATTAAAATGGTAAAAATAAAATTACAGTATTCTAAGAGTATTGCCTTAAAAAATGATTATTCATTAGGCAAAGGTATATCACAGAATTATTAAAATTGCTTGGTTGGAAACAAAAATCCCATTGTTAATATTTGAAGAAGACATCTTTTAAAAATATGCAGTAGTATGTGTGTGCAAAAACTGGCATGTATGTGTTGACACATAATTTTTGTATGCATTGCCTTTAAGACTATTTCTTCTCTTTGTGTGAGTGCTATAAATGCATCAATGAAAAATTACAGATTTCAGTATGATTCTGATAGCTAGGGGACAGGTATGCTAGGGGGAAAAAAACTGGACTTTAAATAATTAAGCCAAAATGATCATGTTAATTAACTTATATCCTTAATCACTACTTTCTCCCCTGACTTTTGGGGAAGGAATAGTTTTTGTCTCAAAAGCAGGCTTTAGTGACCTAACAGTTTGAAAAGAAACTAGAGATAATGAGGCAAGGATATTTAAATGGAAACATGCCAGCAATTACTAGTTAATTGAAAGCTTTTATGATTTTGGCCTGAACTCAGTCCCTTTTCCTGCTGGGCTATAATGTGGGCAGAGGAAGAGTAACAGCATTGTTTCTCTTTTTAAGTGAAAGTATCCACGAAGTAATTTTAAAGCTTTTATTGACTTAAAAATGTAAAGTCAGTAAAAACAAATACTCTAACGATTTAAAAATCTGTCCTATTTCAGTTGAAGGATTTTCTTTTCCTTCTTTTCAAACTGAGATATAATTGGCATGGAACATTGTATTAGTTTAAAATGTACAGTGTAGTGAGTCAATATAGGTATAAATATACTGTGAAATGGTCACCACAATAAGCCTAATTAACATCCATCTCCACACAGTTACATGTTTTTTCTTGTGATGGAGACTTTTAAGAACTACTCCCTTAGCAACATTCCAATACACAATTCAGTATTTTTAGCTGTAGTCACTGGGTTATACCTTCTACCCCTAGAACATTTTTATAACTAGAGATTTATATCTTTTGACCTCCTTCATCTATTTCTCCTCCCCACGCCCATCTCTGACAACCACTAATCTGTTCTCTGTGTCTATGAGTTTACAATTCTGTGTAAGCTTTCTGAGTAGGAAAATAACCTTGTATTCTATAATCTTGTATGCATTCACTAAAAAAATATTTACATGCATTTTATTACATTTCAAATTAATCTAATCTGCCGAAAGAAAGCCTTTTGAGCAGGATTTGCTTTGCCTAGTAGGGTAGACTTCTACATTTTAAGTTTCTGAAGAAAAAAAAATCCTTTATTTTATATCTTTAGTGCCCTAACAACTGATCATTAAAATATAATACTCCTGATTTTAAAAAAGGACCCAAGGTTGAATTAACACAGGCTCAAAAATAAAATAAAAGAATGTTACTCTAAAAATTCAGATGTTATAAAGACTCCCTAGGGGTCAGGATAGGAAGAAAGAGGAAGTCTTTATACAGCAAGGAAAACAAAGAAGAATGGAAAATAGAACAGCACACAATGGATAGGGGATTGACATTTTACAAAAAAACGATATCTAAATAGCCAAGCACTGCATGAAAAGATGTTCAGTTGCATTCATCATAAGGAAAATACAAACTGAAACCACATAGCAATACCGCAATATACCCACCATTATGGATAAAAAGAAAAATATGGAAAATATCAAGTGTTTGTGATAATGTGCAGCAAATGGAACTCTTGACATTAATGGAGGGTGTGTAAGTGGGCACAACCAATTCGGAAACCTGTTTGGCATTATATACTAAAATAAAACATTTGCTTACTTATGACCCGGATATTCCACTCCTAGGAGCCAACAGCAATGCATGCATGTGTTGCACATGTTCCCCAAAAGATATTTTTAAAAGGTTTATAGCAGCACTATTTGAGGTAGCCCCCGTAGAAACTCTTCAAATGTTCATCAGCAGTGGGATGAATAGTGTGGTATATTCATATACTGTGATACCCTATGGCAATGAGAGTGAGGGACCTACCAGTTAATAAACAACGATATGAGTGAATCCACAAATATAACACTGAGTGGCAGAAGCCAGACACAAGTGAGTACACCCTATATGATTCAGTTCAGTCGCTCAGTCGTGTCCGACTCTTTGCAGCGCCATGGAAAGCAGCACGCCAGGCCTCCCTGTCCACCACCAACTCCCAGAGTTCACTCAGACTCATGTCCATCAAGTCGGTGATGCCATCCAACCATCTCATCCTCTGTTGTCCCCTTCTCCTCCTGCCTTCAGTCTTTCCCAGCATCAGTGAGCCAGTTCTTCACATCAGGTGGCCAAAGTATTAGAGTTTCAGATTCAGCATCAGTCCTTCCAATGAATATTCAGGACTGGTTTCTTTTAGGATAGACTGTCTGGATCTCCTTGCTGTCCAAGGGACTCTCAAGAGTCTCCTCCAACACCACAGTTCAAAAGCATCAATTCTTCAGTGCTCAACTTTCCTATGGTCCAACTTTCACATCCATACCTGACTACTGGAAAAACCATAGCTTTGACGGACCTTTGTTGGCAAAGTAATATCTCTGTTTTTAATATGCTGTCTAGGTTGGTCATAACTTTTCTTCCAAGGAGCAAACGTCTTTTTTATTTCATGGCTACAGTCACCATCTGCAGTGATTTTGGAGCCCCCTAAATGATTGCATTTATTTAAATGATAAATATTGTTAAAGCTAATCTATGCCATTGGCTTCCCTGGTAAACAGTGGTAAAGTATCTGCCTGCCAATGGAGGAGATGCAGGTTTGATCCCTGGGTCATGAAGATCCCTGGAGAAGGAAATGGCAACCCACTCTAGTATTCTTGCCTGAGAAATCCCATGGACAGAGGAGCCTACCGGGCTATAGTCCATGGAGTCGCAAAAGAATAGACCCAACTTAGCAACTAAAAAACAATGACAAAATACAATCTATGCTGTTAAAAGTTATTAGAATGATTCTTGGTTGGGGTTCAAGAGACTGAAAGGGAGTGCCAGCGGATTTCTGGTTCCAGACTTAGCCATGTCTCATTCCAGGTGCTGACTGCATAGACATAATCAGGCTTTTAAAGTTCAAGTTACACTTATGTGCACTCTCCTGTATATATGTTATAGTTCCAAAAAATGTTTGAAAAATAAGGACAGAATGAAAAAGTGACACTACTAACAGGAAAACATAGAAATGTTTTCCATAACAGGGGCTCTTCTTGCCAAGGCTGCCTGCCCTTAAGATTCCCATGGTGCCCTGGGGCAGGTTGGGTTTTGTTTTCCTTTTCTGAAAGCTGATGCTGCTCTTGGAGAGCACCAACCGGTAGATCACAGACTCTGCACTGTTTGGATTTAATTTCTAGATATCTGAACTAGAAGTCAAGAAGGAAAGGAGAAATAAGGGCAAAGAAAAGCATGACCACCACACTTTCCCAAGAAACTTCCATTATGGATTCTGTTCATAAATCATATTAGTCAGCCTACAACCTATAATGCAGCTATAAATGCTGGTTTATGCAATGCGGAGATTCTCCCTCCTGTTCTGGGTAGCACTGTAATTCAAATGCAGGATTTGGTGTGATACTGTGTAGTACAGTGTCAAATTTCATAGGAGTATATACAATCATGCATATATATGTGTAAATATATACAAACAGGTTGGAAAGTTACCTATGTGTGTAACAAGATATTATAAAACCAAAGGGAGGGAACTAGAGCAGGTATTGATACACTGAAAGTATCCACCTGAGCTAATACCCTAGGCAGTTTCTCATCCTGAACACTACTGACTTTTGGAGCCAGATAATTCTCTGTGGTGGTGACTGTCCTCTGTATTGGAGAATATTTGGCAGCATCTCTGGCCTCTACGCATTAGATGCCAGTAGTAAACCACCCCCCACCCCCAAACCTCCCCCCCCAGAAGCCTCAGTCATGTAGAGTAAAAATGTTCCTGGACAAATGCCTCCTGGGGGACAGATTCACTCACATTGAGAACCATGCTCTATGGTACATTGCTGCCGTGTTGCTATCATTCCTGCAGTCAAAAGCCATGGTCACGCCTGAGTGCAGCACCGACTCCACATTCTGACTCATCTCATTATTTTCCACCGAAAGGAGCCAGAGTTCCTTGGAGGATGTTGGAACCTGTATTAGAGGAAAAGCAAGGTAGGCTGACAACATTTTGAAACTGTCAGAAAGAAAGAATATTTTTGGAAAGTTCTAGACCAACATTAAAAAAAAAAAAGGATTATGACTGTTAAGGCAGGAAAATCTAAATAAATTTACAATAATAATTACTAGTGATAATAGTGGTAAAGTCAGCTGGAATAAGTTATGTTTGTCAAAAGCATTATGATTCAAAAATGAGCAGGTAATATAAATGTATATAAGGGAGTTTGTGGTATACATGAGTTTCCAATATTGTTACCACTTCACCCAAACTATTAATCCACTGAAACTAGTAAAACTTCTGCTCAATTTTAGACAGTGTCCATTATAACAGCCACAAATGGTAAATAGAAATAGGATGGAAAACACTTTTAGGGTTGCTTCAAATGGTGAAGAATCCACCCGCAAAGCCAGGATTAATCCCTGAATCAAGAACATCCCCTGGAGGAGGACATGGCAACCCACTCCAGTATTCTTGCCTGGAGAATCCCCATGGACAGAGGAGCCTGGAGGGCTACAGTCCATGGGGTCACAAAGAGTCAGACAGGACTGAGTGACTAAGCACAAGCACAATACAAATCTTACAATTTGATTGAGTTGCTGATGAGTCTTAAGTGGGGGATCACTAGGACATATGTTGACTATTTCGAATAGAAGGGAAGTTTGGAGGGCAAAAACTGCCATAGCCATTTTGCTGCCATGAAGGTAATAGGCATGATGATAAAGAAAAAAACAAAAGATATGAAAAACAAAGACTGAGAGTTTAAATCTCTAGATCTTACTGTACCTGAAAGCCAGAGGTAAATTTGGACTATTTAGTTATATGTGTTAATTTTCTCCAAGTTTTCTTTTTAAAATTTAAGCCAGTATGCAAAGAGTTTTTAATCACTTGCAACATAAAGATCCTAGCAAATACAATACCTTCAGGAAAATTTTAGAAGGACATGCATAAAACATGAAGCTCAACAGTACAGTTCCCTCTGTGGAGAGTCACTGGGAGTCTAGCTTAGGAGGAAGACTTACTTTCCATGTGTAAGTAAGTAAACTATTTTGTTGTTGTTTGCTTTTTACTATGTGTGTAAATTTTTTCATACTAGAAAAAAAGTAGGTTAAATTTATAATAAACAAGTCTTGAACCTGTGGTTGCCTGACTTAAGGCTAGTTGCATCCAGATCACCTCCATGTGAACACAGTCACTCAGTCGTGTCCATACGGTTCCCATGGACTATAGCCCTCCAGGCTCCTCTGTCCATGGGTTTTCTCGGCGAGGATACTGGAGTGGGTTGTCATTTCCTTCTGCATCCAAATCACTTCCAGCAACTAGCTTAAACTGCAGGTTCTCCTTTGGACAATCTGATTCAGTAGGTCTGGGGTAGGAGCCAAGACCTACAACTTTTAAATTTCTCCACCTGATTCTGAAAGCCAGCCACTTAGAACATCATTCTAGTGTGTGGTTCTGAGCCCTGGCTGCACGTTAGAATAGCCTGGGAGCACTTCCAAAAGTACTGATGCATGAATCCTGCCTCAGGAGAATCACACAAGACTCTCTGGGGACGGTACCTTATAAAGCTCCCTGTGCTTAGTCACTCAGTCATGTCTGACTCTTTGGGACCCCCATGGACTGTAGCCCTCCAGGCTTCTCTGTCCATGGGATTCTCCAGGCAAGAATATTGGAGTGGGTTGCCACACCCTCCTTCAGAGGATCTTCCCAACCCAGAGAATGAACCCGGGTCTCCCACATTGCAGGTGGATTCTTTACCATCTGAGCCACTAGGGAAGCCCATACTGCTCCCTAAGCATAATTTTTAAAGTTGGAGAAGACATAGAGCAACTTGAACTCTCATACACTGCTAGTAGGAATATAAATTAATATGGCCATTTTGGAAAATGTTGGACAATATTTACTAAATATAAGTATATGCTTTCCTTATGACCCAGCAATTCCACTCCTATGTATATGCCCAAGAGAATTTGGCAGCAAAAGACATGTACATATTTATTCACAGAAGTTTTTTTCATAAAAGCCCCAAACTGGAAACAATGCAAATGTTCATCAATAATAGAATGAATTTCCAGAATCAAGACACAAAGACTTAATTTTTTTTAATGGTATTTTTTTGAAGTATAGTTGATTTACAATGTTGTGTTAGTTTCTGGTATACAGCAAAGTCATCAGATATAGATGTAGATATAAATATTCCTTGTCATATTACTTTGTCATGTTATTTTCCATTATGGTTTATTGTAAGCTATTTAATATAATTTCATATGCTATACGGGCTTCCCTGGTGGCTCAGCTGGTAACAGAATCCGCCCGCAATGTGGGAGACCAGGGTTTGATCCCTGGGTTGGGAAGATCCCCTGGAGGAGGGAAAAGCTACCCACTCCAGTATTCTGGCCAGGAGAATTCCATGGACTGTATAGTCCACAGGATCACAAAGAGTCGGACACGACTGAGCGACTTTCACTTTCACTTCCTATACTATACAACAGGACCTTGTTGTTTATCCATTCTATATATAATAATTTGCATCTGATAATCCCAAACTCCCATTACAACCTTCCCTCTTGATTGTACTCCCACCCCTCGCTATGAGAAATGACAAGTCTGTTCTCTCTGTCTGTATGTTTCTGTTTCATAAATAACTTCATGTGTGTCATAGTTTAGATTCCATGTGTAAGTGCTATCACGTGGTATTTGTTGCTCTCTTTCTGACTTATTTCGCTTAGTATTATAAGCTCTGGGTCCATCCATGTCACTGCAAATGGCATCATTTCATTCTTTCTGGCTCAGTAAACTATTCCATTGTATATATGTACCATATCTTCTTTATCCAGTCATCTGTCTGTGGACATTTAGGTTGTTTCTGTATCTTGGCCATTGGAAATAGTGCTGCTATGAACATAGGGATACATTATCTTTCTAAATTATAGTTTTGTCTGTATATATGCCCAGGAGTGGAATTGTTGGATCATATGGCAACTCTATTTTTAGTTTTTTGAGGACCCTCCATTCTGTTTACCACAATGGCTGCACCAATTTACATTTGCAGCAACAGTGCAGGAGGGTTTTCTTATCTCCACACCCTCTCCAGCATATGTTATTTGTAGACTTTTAATGATGGCCATTCTGACCTGTGTGAGGCAGTACCTCATTGTAATTTTGATTTGCATTTCCCTAATAATTAGTGATGTTGAGCATCTTTTCATATATCTATTGGCCATCTGTATGTCTTCTTTGGAAACATGTCTATTTAGGTCTTCTGTCCTTTTTTTTTTTTTTTTTTTTTTTAGAGAAGGCGATGACCCCCCACTCCAGTACTCTTGCCTGGCAAATCCCATGGAAGGAGGAGCCTGGTAGGCTGCAGTCCATGGGGTCGCGAAGAGTCAGACACGACTGAGCGACTTCACTCTCACTTTTCACTTTCATGCGTTGGAGAAGGAAATGGCAACCCACTCCAGTGTTCTTGGCTGGAGAGTCCCAGGGACGGGGGAATCCCAGGCTATGGGGTCACACAAAGTTGGACATGACTGAAGTGACTTAGCAGCAGCAGTCCTATTTTTTATTGGGTTATTTGTTTTTTTATGAGCTATTTATATATTTTGGAAATTAAGTTGTCAGTTGAATCATTTCCAATTATTTTCTCCCAGGCTGTAGGTTGTCAGTTTTGTTTATCATTTCCTTTGCTGTGCAAAAGCTTTACAAGTTTGATTAGATCTCATGTGTTTATTTTGCTTTTATTTCCATTGCCTTGGTAGCCTGACCTAGGAAAACATAGATATGATTTATATCAGAGAATGTTTTGCCTATGTTCTCTTCTAGGAGTTTTATGGCCGTGTTTTATATTTAAGTAAGAAAGACTTAATTTTAAATAAATGTTTAACTATTTGTATGTATTAATATAGCAAACACATTGTACAAAATCAAGAGCTACAAAGAGTTGTATATAGATAGTTTGAATTTCTATCTCATTCCTGCCTTATAGTCAACTCAGTTTCCCTTCCCAGAGCAGTTGTTAAATTTCTTTCAGCAATATTCCATGCATATATAAACAGATCCATTTTCTTTACCCTGAAAACAAGTTGTAGAATAAACAAATTGTGATATAGTCTATGTTAGAATGTTAGAATATTACACAGCATATATCATATATATTATATACACTATAAAAGTACAAACTATATATACAACATTGATGAATCACATAATTATCTTTAGTTTAAAAAAGGTGCATAAGAGTGTATATTGTATGATCTTATTTATATGAAGTTTATGAGTGGGCAAAATTATCCATGGTGATAGAAGTCAGGAGAGCAGTTATCCCTGGGGAGGCTTCCAGGGTGCTAGAAATATTCTATATCTTATCTAACAGTGTACACAGGTAGGTGCCATTATAAAAATTCATTAAACTTTCCACTTAAGATTAGTGTACTTCATGGAGAATATGTCATATTTCAATAAAAAGTAAAAATAAAAACAGGAGAAAAAACTCTAATGGCAACCCACTGCAGTATTCTTGCCTGGAAAACGCTACGGATGGAGGAGCCTGGTGGGCTGCAGTCCACGGGGTCAGAAAGAAGACACGACTGGGCAACTGAACAACCATGTGCAGCCAGAACCGAAAACCACTGTTTTGTAGCCTCCAGCCTCAAAACAGCATTTAACAAATAGGTCATGCTCTGCTTTGCTAGTGGAATTTACTTTGTACTTCTTATTTCTCTGAGAGCCTTCCCTCATTCAATCCCACTGAAACTTGCCTTCTTGTGTATTAATCCCCACTGGCCTAAGGGTTAGAAGGGAGGAGTGAATTAAATGCTGAAATGTCAAACTACTTCTCTAAACTTATATTTTGAATTATAAGAATTTCTCATACAGTGATACCACTGAAAGAAAACTGAAACCCCAAATTTATCTGGATGTTTTCCTCTTCTGTGGTTCTTTTCTAAACTGCAATGTGAATGATGTTTCCTTTTAAATGTTGTACAGTGAAGAGATTTATTAGCATCATTGGCTGATCAAATGCAAGTGATCTTAAAATATCTAAATCTGACTAGGATGCCAATTTCATTAACAGCATTACAACCCCAGCTCCAGCACATTCTTGACAAAGTGCTGTATTTCAGGAGGAAGCCAGTGTGGGGCTGCCATTCCTTGCTGTTCTTAATTCTGCCCAGTGTCAATGCTGCTGCTGCTGCTGCTAAGTCACTTCAGTCGTGTCTGACTCTATGCGACCCCATAGACGGCAGCCCACCAGGCTCCCCCATCCCTGGGATTCTCCAGGCAAGAACACTGGAGTGGGTTGCCAATTCCTTCTCCAATGCATGAAAGTAAAAAGTGACAGTGAAGTCGCTCAGTCATGTCCGACTCTTCACGACCTCATGGACTGCAGCCTACCAGGCTCCTCAGTCCATGGGATTTTCCAGGCAAGAGTTCTGGAGTGGGTTGCCATTGCCTTCTGTGCCCAGTGTCAATATCTGACAAGAAAACAAGTAGTCAAATTTTACCTTCCGATTAAAGATGCCTGTCCAGTTCCTGGAATGAACTGAAACCCTGTTCAAGATGGGGATTATGAAATTCTTAAGACCTCCACTATTTAAGATTGGAATCTCTTTTTTCAAGTAGTGGGTTCATCACTCACCTTACTTTTCCCTTATTTCAACAATAACTATAGCAGCTACTCTGTGTAAAGCACTGTGGTCAGAGTACAAAGCAAGAAAGGCCCAGCCTTAACCCTTATGTGGTTCATCAGGGTTGTGTGACATGTGCAAAAGTAATCTTACTATGACACAAACTAGGCAAGTGCTAAAACAAACAATAACAAAAAAGTAGTCCAAATAAAGTGCCCTGCGGGTTCAGATGTGGCTGAGATCACTTCAGTTTAGGAGCAAATGGCCTGAAGCCCCTCTTGCCAGGCTCTGCCTCATGCTCCATCTAAACAAAGAATAGTTAGAGGGCAAAAATAGCTGAAGAGCCATCCAAACCCTATGGAACTTCTTGAAAAATGTCAAAGAGAATACAAAAGATTGACTAGGGTAATTCCAGTGCCCCTCCCCATTTATATTTCTGACACTTTCTGACTCCAAGAGCAGAGGATGGAGAATGAGACAGGCTGAGCCAACACTGTGCTAATTACTCTTTTCCTGTAACAGATGGCTTATATCATCTTCTACCATAAACCTTTGATATTATTGCTCTTCCTTCCTCTCTACCCATCAAAACAATAAAATCACTAACAACTAGCACTTGGGTGATACTAATAATATGGTTAGTCCCAGTATTTTATTTTATTTTATTTTATTTTAATTTTTATAACCACCCTGTGAGGTAAATATAACTCATGTCCACTTTATAGATGAAGAAACCAAAGCATAGATGAGTCAAATAGCTTGGCCAGAGTCACACAGCTGATACATGGGATAGCCAGTCCCTGAATCTGGAGTCTGAGCGTGTGCTGTTCAACCTCTAAATTATATCCATAATGCAGGGTGCTGCTTCTTGAGAAAGGCTCCTTTGACCACAAGAGCGCACACTTATGATTCATATTTAGTTAATCTCAAAGTATTTCTTTACATTAATCTCTTGCCTTAAACCAAAGCAATCCTAAGCAAGAAGAACAAAACAGGAGACACATATGCCTTGGTTTCAAAATATGCTACAAAACTATAGTAATCAAAACAGTATGGTACAGGCCTAAAAGCAAATATTTAGAACCCCAAAACAGAATAGGGAACACAGAAATAAATCCATGCATATACAGTCAACTGATTTTTGACAAAGGTGCCAAGAATACACAATTGAGAAAGGATGATCTCTTCAACAAACTGTGTTGAGAAAACCAGATATCCACAAGCAGAAGAATGAAACTGTACCCATATCTCACACGATACATAAAAGTCAACTCAAAATGGATTAAAGACATAAACTTAAGACTTCAAACTACTCGGAGAAAACATAAGGGAAAAGCTTCTTGACCCTGGTCTGGCCAATGAATTGTTTTGGATATTACCCCAACAGCAAAAATAAACAAATGGGAATACCTCAAACCAAATAGCTTCTACACAGCAAAGGAAGTGATCAGTACAGTTAAAAAAACAACTTACAAAATGAGAAAAAATATTTGCAGACTGTATCTGATGAGAAGTTAATATCCAAAGTATATAATATAAGGAACTCAACTCAAAGCAAGAAAACAAGGTTATTAACCTGATTTTAAAATGGCCAACAGAGGATTTGAATAGACATTTCTCAAAAGAAGACATGCAAATGGACAACAGGTACATGAAATGTACTCAATATATAGCTAATCGACAGGTATATGCAAATTAAACTTACAAAATATAACCTCACACCTGTTAGGATGGATATTATCCGCAAGACAAAAGATAAGTATTGAGGATGTTGAGAAAAGGGAACCTTTGTGCACTGTTGTTAAAAATGTAAATTAGTACAGCCATTATGGAAAACAGTATGGAGGTTCCTGAAAAAGTTAAAAATAGAGCTACCATAGATCTGGAAATTTTGCTTCTGGGTATATATCCAATGGAAATGAAAATTAGTGTTTTGAAGAGATATGTGCATTTCCATTTTCATTGCAGCATTATTTACTGTGCCAAGATAGAGGAACAACCTAAGTAACTGGCAACAGATGAATGAATAAAGAAAATGTAGGTATGTGTGTGTGTCTGTGTATACATACATATGTATATATATACACATGGTCTATATATGTGCTCTCTCTATATATATATATGTGTATATATATATATGTTCTAATATTATTCAGACTTTAAAAAGAATGAACTCTTGTGATTTGTGATAACACAGATGAACCTGGTGGACATTATGCTAAGTAAAATGGACCAGACACAGAAAGACAAGTACTGTATGAAGTCACTTATATACGGAATCTAAAGAAGTCAAACTCTTAGAAACAGAGTAGAATGGTGATTTCCAGGGACTGAGGGGTGAAGAAAATGGGGAAAATGTTGTTCAAAGGATAGAAAGTTCATATATGCAGGATGAATGAGTTATAAAAAGCTAATATACACTATGGTGACTATAGTCAACAATACTGTATTGTAAACTGAAAATTTGCTGAGAGTAGATTTTAATCATTCTTATCAAAAAAAGAAAAAGTAACTGTGAAGTGATGGATATGTCAATTAGCTTGTGGTAAACATTTCAAAATATATACATATATCAAAACATCATGTTTTATACTTTAAATATGTTTCTATAAAGCTGGAAAGAAATACCAGTAACATGAATAGGCTACTCTACATTAAAGCTGTTGAGGACAGCCTATTACTTCCAGGGCCCATTAGAAATTCAGTATTGTCAGGGTGCCTGACCAGAGTATGGCCTCAACATCTGATCTCTTTTCCTGTTTCCCACCCCATCCAGTGCCTAGCACAGTGCTATATCCATATTTGATGCTTCAGAAATATAACTTAAAGACAATAAAGTGAAAGTCACTCAGTCGTGTCCGACTCCTTGTGACTCCATGGACTATACAGTCCGTGGAATTCTCTAGGTCAGAATAGTGGAGTGGGTAGCCTTTCCCTTATTCAAACAATTTTATTTCAGAGTTTTAGGTCTAAGCTCTACATACTACTTTCATCTCTCAGACTACACTTTGCCTATTTTGTGCTGTCAGACAAATAGGAAGGCTTATTGCAGAACTTTCAGATAAATTAAGGCAGACTAATAGCAATCTTATCCTGAAATAACATCTGAACTAATGCATTGATATGGCATCCCACTCCAGTACTCTTGCCTGGAAAATCCCGTGGATGGAGGAGCCTGGAAGGAACAGTCCATGGAGTCACTAAGGGTTAGACACGACTGAGCGACTTCACTCTCACTTTTCACTTTCATGCATTGGAGAAGGAAATGGCAACCCACTCCAGTGTTTTTGCCTGGAGAATCCCAAGGACGGAGGAATCTGGTGGGCTGCCGTCTATGGGGTCGCACAGAGTCAGACACTATTGAAGTGACTTAGCAGCAGCAGCAGCATGATTACCCTCAGACTCTGAGTGAACTTAAATAATTTTTCCCTCCTCTCTCTCTCTTAGAGCAAAGATTAACCTGTTTGCAAAAGAATGGGACTGGAAATATAAGACTCACAGGCATAGAAAATGACTAATGGTCAGAGAGATAGGCTAGCAATGTCTACAGAGGTCTGCCCTTGGCCCCCAAGTCATTCTTCCCAGCTCTGCCTACTCCCCTCACCACACAGTCTGTGTGTTTGGGGTCCTACCTGCTGTCATGGATTTCCTGTCCAGACTCTGCTGCTATAAATCATGGCTGCTCGGGGCTGTATGCTGTGTGCCAAGATCAGAATTGTCAGTGTCTAGAATCCTTCAGAAATGGCAACCCACTCCAGTGTTCTTGCCTGGAGAATCCCAGGGATGGGAGAGCCTGGTGGGCTGCTATCTATGGTGTTGCACAGAGTCGGACAAGGCAGCAGCAGCAGAATCCTTCAGACTTCTGCTATAGTCTTCTCCTTTGGATTCTGAAAAGTGCTCTTGTTAAAAAAAAAAAAAAGAAAGAAAAAAGTGTTCAAGTATTGAGGGATCCAAAACTTGCTAAGGATGAAGTTGAAGCACTATTAAACCAGGAAAACTGAAATTTAGATGATTTTGAGGTTACCTTTTAGGGCGTAGGTTGTGGGATTCAGCATTACAGACATAGTGGTTCTATCTCAAGGGAACACTTTCAGAAGCTGAGAAAGAAACACATAGATCCCCTCCCCCACCTAAAATAATCCTCACATAATCAACTAAGTCAAGGGATGTTGGTGCAAAGATAGCACCTTAGGGATTGTATGTATCTCTTCCTCTAATACCCTCTGCCATGGGACCTAAACACCAGGTCCAGCCTGACTCTTTTGTGTTCTGCGCCAACTAAGAAAAATTAGATCAACCAACTGTCAACAATAAGTGAAAGTCGCTCAGTTGTATCCGATTCTTTGTGACCCCATGGACTATACAGTCCATGGAATTGTCCAAGCCAGAATACTGGCGTGGGTGGCCTTTCTTTTCTCTAGGGGATCTTCCCAACTCAGGGATCGAACCCAGGTCTCCTGCATTGCAGGATGATTCTCTACCAGCTGGAGCCACAGGGAACAGATAACACTTATAAAGCACTTACTAAAGCCAAACAATGTTCCAGCACTTTGTATTCACTCATTTAAATCTTACAACAATCCTAGGATTTATATCCACCCTGCCCTCCATCCCCCAACTTACGGTTGAACAAATTGAGGTATAGAGAGGTATAGTAACTTGCTCAAGCTCATAGGTAGCTGGTAGATTTGGGATTCAAATATAGGCAAGTCCAGCCCTGGGACCCACCTGAAACACTATAATGTGACTGTGCTGAGAAGGAATATTGAGTAGAGGTGGGGAGAATAAAGGGAGGACATATGTAGAAGGGATGAGACCGCATGGGTAATTAAAGATGGTCGCAGATTCTTTGCCACTCCTCCCTTCAAGAGATAAAGTCCATCTGGACTGTGGTTTGCTTTGGCCAGGAGAATGTAGCAGAAGTGACATTGTGTTGGCTACAGGCCTAAGTTTGAAAAGGTCCAATAGCTTCTGCTTTTCTCCTCTTGGAAGCCAGCTGTAAGGAATTCTAGTTTATCCTGTTGTAGAGAGGCCTGGCGGGCTGCCATCTATGGGGTCACACAGAGTTGGACATGACTGAAGCAACTTAGCAGCAGCAGAGAGAGAGGCCACATGGAGGAGCCTGGAGGATGAGACATCTCATGGATGGAGCCATATGGAGGAGCCTGGAGGATGAGACATCTCATGGATGGAGCCACATGGAGGAGCCTGGAGGATGAGACATCTCATGGATGGAGCCACATGGAGGAGTCTGGAGGATGAGACATCTCATAGATGGAGCCACATGGAGGAACCTGGAGGCACCCTAGCTGACAGCATACAGCCACCAGTCATATGAGAAGGGCCTTGATGAACTTCTAGTCCAGCCCAGCTGCCAGCCAATAAGGATCACATGAGCGGTCCCAAGAAAGACCATCAGAAGAACCACACAATCAACTCACAGAATGATAAGAAATATGTTTTAAAACTCTTCTTTAGTTTTAGGATGGTTCCTTACATAGCAATAGTTAGCTGATACAGATGGTTGTTGAATTACTTGACCTTACAGTTCCTTCTTACTGTGAAAGTTTGTGAATCAGTTAAAAGAGATAAGCAAATTTGGCTGGAGCAGAGTGCCTGTGTAGGAAAAGAAAGGTTAGGAGTAGGAGAGAAGTTTGAACTTTGGCTGGTAGGTTTTAAACATGGAAATGAAGGAGAAGGTCTTTATTTTAGACAGACTAACATAGTGGCAGCATATAGAACAGACATGTGAACATATAAAACACATGTGAAAAAGAAGCAGTCAGGAAACCTGGTTGCTGAAGCAAAAACATGCAGTTAAAAATTACTGAGAAACAAGGCATCAAATGCAGAATTGATCGTTAAGTCTTTAAAGCACAGATACTTTCTGTTTTAACTACAGAATCTATCAGCTCTTCCTTTTTTCCAATTGTAAGTGTCCTTGCACGGGAAAAGACATGGTATGTGATTAAGAACCTGGGTTTTGTTTAAGAACAACTTGGTTTGAAGCCTGTTCTCTGCTACCTTCTACCTAAGTGACAGGGTCTTAGCTTCCTCATAGTTCATTGGCCCTAGTGATACTTGCCTCACTTGGGTATTACAAAGATAAGAAAAGGTGATATCTGATTTTGGTAAATAGCTGAAAATGCCCACATAAAGCAGATACTCTGATGACTGTGTCTGTTCACAGCACACTTCATGTTGGGAGTGTCAGGTGGGCAGGTGGTTCGTCCTATCTCCATGTAGGAACTCATGGTAAGAGCCTTCTTCTACACATGCCTTCCAAGGTCATTTAGGTCATGACCTTTCCAACTGGAAGGGAGGAGGATGAGTATGGAGGAGCCTAAGAAGTTGTATGGGCCCAGCTCAGAAGTGGTACATACTTATACTCACATTCCATTGGCAAGAACATAAGCACATAGCTACCCAGGCTGCAGAGAGGGCTAGCAAGTCCCAGCTACAGTCCCACTCAGTTGTGGACAAAGGCAAGAGAGAAGTGGATAGTAGTTAACATGACCGAGCTACCCAACCAGCCTGACAATCTCTGCCACCAGAAAACACCCAGGACAATTAAGTCAGCATCTTTTCAGAGCATCAAAATACTTTAAATCTCCTTGAGTGACTCTAATGTGCGGCAAAGTCTGGGAGCCAGCTTAAGCCACCCCCGCTTGGGTTTTATTACTTGCAGCTGAAAGCATTTCTAACTTACCGTTTCTCTGGGGCTGTGCTTCTCTACCTTGTATGCACAGTATACTTACCTAAGTATGTGTGCTCAGTCAAGTCCAAGTCTTTGTGACCTCATGGACTGTAGCCCACCAGGCTCCTCTGTCCATGGGATTTTTCAGGCTAGAATTCTGGAGTAGGTTGCCATTTCCTTTTCCAGGGGTTCTTCCCTACCCAGGGGTGGAACCCATGTTTCTTCCATCTCCTTCATTGGCAGGTGGATTCTTTACCACTAGCGCCACCTGGGAAGCCCTATACTCACCTGGGGATCTTTGAAAAATTTCAGTGTCCAGATAGCACTCCAACCCCATCACATAAGAATTTCTGGGAGTGGGACTCAGACACCGGTGGTGTTTAAAGCTCTCCAGGTGATTTCTGTGTCCAGGCAGGTTTGAGAAGCACCACACTCTGAAAAGGAAAATTATTAGAAACTTACCTTTGCACACATGGTATAAGACTGTACTTCTCAAGATTTAACGAGCATAGGAGTCACTTGGAGTCCTTGGCTTCAATAAGATCTGCTAAATGTCTCTCTTGCTAAAGGAACATCCTCTTTCTTGGCAAATAAATACTCTGTCTGTACAATTATATTATCTAGTCTCTCAACTATCTTTCACCTGCTTTAGCATCCATTAATCTTTCTTGCCATAATCAAATATTACTTAGAAGTTACAAAACAGTTTTCTAATTATCATTATGTCAATATTTCTTATCCAGCATATCTTCTTTCCTTTTCTCTCTTTTTCTTCTGTCATAGTCATTTGGCATGTTGTCATTAATTATAGTCATTATTATTTTTTATGCTCTCATTGTTCTAAATTTAACCAGTGGGAGCCCTTTGAGCCAGTTTCTGGAACCTTTTGACACAATCCCATTTGTCTTTGAGTGTCCCCATACTTTCTGAAACAGCAGTATGTCAAAGCTCACCATGTTCCTTTCCTGAGATGTGTATAAGAGACAGGTGCTATATCCATATTTGATGCTTCNCTTTGAGCCAGTTTCTGGAACCTTTTGACACAATCCCATTTGTTTTTGAGTGTCCCCATACTTTCTGAAACAGCAGTATGTCAAAGCTCACCATGTTCCTTTCCTGCCTTAGACATGGACTCAGCCATTTCCCCAATAGAGCCTTAGTTCTTTTTATTGGAGAGTGAATTTTTGTTGTTTTCTGATATTAAAAGCAATACATGCTCATTTTAGAAAAATTAGAAAATAAAGTATAAAAAAGAAAATGAAAACCACATATTACTCTACCATTTAGAGCTAACCACTCTTAACATTTATTGTGTACTTATTTCCATGGTTTAAAAAATATGTATCTATAAGTGCATGTTTTAAATTTAAATTTTCACTTAATATTGTGTATTCTGTATTGTACTATGCTTTTTTATCAACTACATCCATGCCATTAGATATTCTTTGAAATCAGGATTTCAGGAGTTTTTACTATAGAAACTATGCCTTAAAGTTTTTGAATCTTTCCCAGAGCATCACTGCTATCTATTGTGGTAAAATTAAAACCATTCTGCAGCTATGAAGCTACGTTGTAAAGCCTCAATGAGGAATTAGGGCATTAGCCAAGTATTGAAAAAAATAATAATCCCATGCAATGAAGACATCCTTTTAGAAAAAAAAAAATTCTAAAAGGCAATGTATTCATGTGAGATTTACTCTATTAGTTACTATGAGTGGATACATTTCCTTGAATCTAGGTACTTCAGTGTCTTAAAGACAACCACCTAATAAATAAAACACAAGGGAATCAATTCAACCCCAAACTGAAATCAGTTTTTTAAAAATATGGTTGACTGACAAAAAAAGATGACTCTTCTACTTATTCCTTGCTATGATGTTGGGAATGTTATTTAATTGCTCTGAGACTTAGTTTTCTAAGTCTGTAGATTAACAGTAGTTTCTCCTACATAGCATTATTATGGCAACTAAATAATAATTAAAAGTGTTTGTCATGTTATCTGACTCGGTAAATGTTAAGTGTTAGAATTATCACTGCAAACTAGAATAGAGGATAGGATTTAAGCTAGCATTAAAGGAAGAGCAGGATTTAGGCTGACAGTGGCTGGACTGAAGGGCATTTTGGAAGCCAGAGAAAACCCTCGTACAGAGTTCAGAGCACCAAGTTCTATTGAGTGAAGCTGTTGAGCTGGATGGGGATTTCTGTTTGAAGATTAAACAAACTTGCTCTCGCTGATACCAACCAGGGTTCTTGGCCTTCCCTAACCAATAGAAGTTGACTAGAGGCCAGATAGGAGATTCACGCAAGGCTTTATTGGGGCCCCAAGTAACAGATTCCCTTGCTTGCTTGCTCCCTAAGTGTAAGGGGAGGAGGTGACAAGCTTGCTCCTTATATTGGGTGAGGGTAGGGGTGCTTCCAGGAGTCAGTTTGGAGAGGTGTCTTAGGTGTTTTTCCTTCCTCTTAGGTGATGTTGAGTTCAGGAGCATGTGCCATACCTTGCTATTTTTGCTCCAAACTCTTCAAAAGTGGAAGCTGGGGTTTTTGGTCTCTTTCAATCTTTTGTTCAGAATTTGCCCTAACTGAACATGCATGCAGTTATTTTTAGTCCCATTTAGTTAGTCCCATTTTGTTGCTCAAGGAGAAGTGTGTCCAGGTGCAAGCACGGCAGCACTGCCGCAGAGCCCCAGGTCCCAGCTTGTCTCGTCGCGATAACACTGCAGTACAGAATAATCATTTACCTTCCATCCTTCTTCATCATACATAAATCTGTCATTTCTGTTGGCTTAGATCAAAGCACTGGAGGCATTTTTAATAGGGAAAGAGCTGAAAACACCTCATTGGAAAGCAGACAAAATATTAGCCAAGCCCATGCCTGCCTGGATTTTAATAGTACCCAAAACTTCTCCAGTGGCTCAGTGGTAAAGAAACTGCCTGCAGTGCAGGAGACACAGGTTCAATCCCTGGGTCGGGACAATCCCCTGCAGGAGGGTGTGGCAACCCACTTTAGTATTCTTGTTAGGAAAATCCCACAGACAGAGGAGCCTGTTAGGCTACAGTCCATGGGGTCCCAGAGTCAGACACGACTGAAGTGACTCAGCATGTCAAAGAGACTTTAGCGGCTTTGAAATATTCTCAGTGTTTATCTCATTCCATGTTCCCTCTACTCTTCTTTCCTCTTTCAGATCTGAGGAGGTTCTTAGAATTACCCTAACAGGTGACCCTGGTCACCCTGACCAGGTTATAAAGTGGTCAAGCATATCGTAGACTACTTATAGCTGTGTGACTACAGGAAGATTAGTCTGGGTCCTGACTATCTCATCTTTAGAATCACAACAATAGTGTCTACTATATAAGGTCATTATAGGAATGAAATGCAATGTCATATATGTAGCATCTAATACCATGCCAGCAACTCCTATGTATGTAGGATAAACAGCAAATAGTAGCATTTATATTTATGATGATATATTTAAGACTGAACACCCTTCTACTTCCTGCTTTCAGATCCTCCCTTCGTTTGCACTGTTTCTTATCAAATTTGTAAATTATAATCTCTGCCAGATACGTTGCCTTACGGATGAGGTAAACGCCTGTGTCCTCCTGCTCTAGATATCCATGCAGTTTGCTCATTCATTTCGCAAACATGTAATGAGTATTGTGCTTCACTGTGACAGATCCTGGGCATCTACAGAAAGGCACAGGTCTGAAAAAAGAAAATAATCAAGCCCCTGTGACTATGTTCAGGGTTGAAAGTGAGAAATATATGTCTGGAAATGCTGCTTATTAAGCAAGTGTGAAATCAGAATAATTGAAAGATTTTAGCGATTTAAGGAGAGCCTCAAAGCAAGGTGGGCATTTGATATCTTTATCTGGGAACACACCCTCCAGATTATCTCACCACAAGTGGGAGAGACGTGGCTATGTACCTAAAACATTTCCAGTTCCTTCTGGGGCAAAAGTGAGAGTCTTACACAGAGGTCTTCCCAGAAGAGCATGACAGACTTAGAAACCAGAGCCAGCAATGCATATTTAAATTCTGGGTTGCAATATTTTGTGAAGGGTCTTCCTCTAGCCCATAGCTTCTAAAAATGTCCTCAGCTTTTGGTTCAGAGGATTAAGACATTATACTGTGAATCTTTCTGAAATAATTCAGTGAGCCCAGACAGGCTACTCCAAGTCACCCTAAACCACCTGCATAGTTCAACTATATGTAGCAATGTACATATTTAAACAAAGAGAAAACCATTTATTGGATTAATGGTGCAGGAGAGGAGGATATAGAAATGGTACCAGTTGCCTGGCATCCCTCGTTCACCCATTAAACACCAGGTTTTGAGTGCCTTTGTGTGTCAGGCACTGCGCCAGGTGTATGAACCTAGCATGTTTCAAAGCATTCCTGTCCTAGGGATGAAATGACTCTGAGACCCAATATTAACTATCAGTACTAACTGATTAGTATTAATTATACCAACCACAGATAATTTGCAGGGTCCCCATCTTTACAATCCCAGAGGGAACTGGGAGAGGGTTGGGGATCAGGGAATACCAGCTGCAGCAGCCCCAACTCCTATGAGGAAGAGATCACTGATCTCTCTTCCTCAAGTCCCTGCAGAAGTGAGTGTGTTACTTCTCACTTGCTCACTGACCCCTAAAGCCCCATCAGTGAGAAAATAATCTATTATTGGTTCAATTTCTCTACCTTCCATAGAGACACAAGTTTAATAAATCTGAGCATTCTTCTGGCTGGGTCAAGTTGACCACAGTAAAATTAACATTCACTTCAGGATACATTTTGATCTAAACCATTCTCTGTAGCTAAACTTTCAAGAGGGAGGAAATAGTGCCATACTCAGCATTGGAAAATGCTATTAATAAACACACAGGCTGAGGCTTTATCTACCTTTTCTTATAAAAAGCTCAAGTTAGATAGTATAGTCACAAGCAAAACTTTTAAAATACCCTCATTATCTGTAAAGATACTTTCAGGAGTAAGTGACAAAACCCCCAATTCAAACTCCACTGAAGAATAAAGAATGACATTGCTGTAGCACAGAAAGTGCAAGGGGCAGGCAGCCTTCGAGGCTGGTTGATTCAGTGGGGCAGCAATGTGTATAAGGATCCAGGCCATTTTTGTCTTTTCACCCACCATCTTCTATGTAGGCATCATCCTCAGGGGAGTGGCAAGATGATTACAACAGTTCGGTTATGAAACCTAGACAGCAGTATTCACAAGAAGGAGGAAGAGAGACAGGTCTTCTTGCTACTATATCATCAGAATGTTTCCCCAGAAGCCTTAACAGAATTCAGCCCCCAAGTCTCATTGGTTCCTTAACTCAACACTAGCAGAGGAAATGGGCTTGCACTTGGCCCATGGACACCACCCCTGGAACTGGAGATGGAATTGGCATCATCTGGGGCACCTAGCTGTATAGGGGAGGGATGGAGATCTCAACGAAGCTGGGAGTCTCTGAGTAAGAAGGTGGGGGAATGGGTACTGGGTAAATTACATTTATTTGCTGGAAACAGAAAACCTAACTTACAAGGGACTTAGGCAAAAAAAAAATAATTTTCTCTCATAAAGCAAAAGATCATGTTAGCTGGCTGCTGTTGTTGATTCAGCAGCTTGGTGAGGTCACAGATGGAGACTGGGTAATGCTGTTGACCTTCCCCTCCCCCAGGTTTGTCACTTCTTGACTTCAACGTGGCCTCTCAAGTTCCATACATCATCTTGGGATTCAGAGCAGGGAGAAGGGGACAGGGGATGGGCTGCACAAAGTACTGTGTGCTGAGATTGACAGAGAAGTAGATTTAACCCCACTGTCTTACAAGGAACTACAGTTCACACAGGGGAACAAGACACACAATGTCAGTGTCAAGAGAAGGATGCAACCTGCTGTCGGGGAGCCCCAGAACGCACCTCAGGGCTGCCTGCCCCACCCCCGCCTCTGNTAGTGGTTTTCCCTACTTACTTCAATTTAAGTCTGAATTTGGCAATAAGGAGTTCATGATCTGAGCCACAGTCAGCTCCTGGTCATTGTTTTTGTTGCCAGTATAGAGCTTCTCCATCTTTGGCTGCAAAGAATATAATCAATCTGATTTCAGTGTTGACCATCTGGTGATGTCCATGTGTATAGTCTTCTCTTGTGTTGTTGGAAGAGGGTGTTTGCTATGACCAGTGTGTTCTCTTGGCAAAACTCTATTAGTCTTTGCCCTGCTTCATTCTGTATTCCAAGGCCAAATTTGCCCTGTTACTCCAGGTGTTTCTTGACTTCCTACTTTTGCTTTCCAGTCCCCTATAATGAAAAGGACATCTTTTTGGGGTGTTGGTTCTAAAAGGTCTTGTAGGTCTTCATAGAACCATCCAACTTCAGCTTGAGTTACTGGTTAGGCTTGGCTATCTCTTGAAGAACAGGTATAGTGAGAGAACTTGAAGGTCTGGTATCTTTTGTTGCTAAAGATTTTCAGACCATAACTAGCTCAGCTTTGAGACTTGAAAAGATCAAGGAACTAAACACTAGTGTATTGGATGGTCATCCATAGATAGGTTTAATCATCTCAGAATTATGTCAGAATTTGGCATGGTGAGAAGATGTGTACAACATACGTCTAGGTCTTCAGTGTTTGTAGGAGATAGAAAATGGTAACCTCAAGTGGCATAAGCTTTGATGCAGTTTGTGTAGCACCAGGGAGCCGGGTGAATCCTGACCCCAACCCCTGCCTCCTGTCCTGGGGTATGTGGGAGAAATGGCAGCCTCCACCAGAGATGGAAGTCAGAAAACGCACACCTTCAGGAGAAGGTAGGCTTCAGTTGATAAGAACACTATAGAAAAGAAAATATTGGAACACTCATTGTCTGAAATGGCGGCTCCAGAGGGCATGCTGGAAATAGGTGAAGGGTTTGGAGAGAGGGACTGACTGTGGAGGAGCAGAAGGAAGCATAAAACTGAGGAAGGTAGAGAATGACACAGGCTTGATGTTTGGGTATGGAAGAATGGGGAGGAGGCAGGTACTACTTGCTTTGGGGCCAGTGGCTATGGGTCAGTGGTATAAAAGGCCTTGGGAGAAATGACTGGTCTCCTCCAACATGAGTTGTTTGGTGCCTGTGTGGTTGACTGTCCAGACAGTCTTTTCCCATCTTTCAGAGCGCTGAGTCACCGTGTGGTAAAAGCCACAGTCTCCAGCAAGGCTGTTTTGTGTGAGGTGGAGAGGCTGCATGTCTTGGGAATCTGCCTCAAGATGGATGGGGAGTCGGGAGCCTGGTCTTCCATGAGCTCTTTCACCTGCACAGCTACCCCTCTCCCCCCACCTCCCCC
>SJYV01041336.1:134464-164567 GCA_006410875.1 Neotragus pygmaeus | reverse complement strand
CCAGGAGAACCTTGAAATCTCTTAGATAGTACTTATCCTGGCTCTGACTGATAAGTGAGGCTGGAGGAGAAAAGGAGGAAGGAATCAATCAAGGAAACATTAACAAAAGCAGAGGAAAACAGGTCCTTTTTTCTGGGCTAAGTAGTCTGGCTGATGGTTTCTGTCTGACTCACAGCCACACTGGGGCTTCTGGAGTGAATTATAGCCAGGTATGAATCAGGCATCCTAAGAGCCACAAGATGCAGCTTCATTTACAGACCTGGTTCAGATTGCTTCAGCTGGTCCAAGGCAAAATTGTGAAGCTGGCTTAATTTGTTCTGGATTGTACTCAGTTTGAGGGCCTTTTATACTCCCTTGAGAAATCTTTTGCCTTGATTTTTTTCTCACCCTGTAGTACTGCACCCACCCTTTAGAAGCATCCTCAGGAGCTCTGGCAAGGGACAGCTTGGAGGTTCAGCCTCCTTCTACCCTCAGCAGGCAGTCATTACAGGTCCTCCCTTCCTGATGACCTGTAGCCCCCCATTGTGCTCTCCAAACATCCCAGTCCAACTCTTGCAAATATCACGTTCACAGTGGTGAGGTTTTCAATTCTTGGACTCAGGACTCATCCTCAAAATATTTAACAACTCGTAGGGCAAAGGCACTAACTGATGAGTCAGAATAGGCACCAGCTCTGAATACTTCAGTAAAGCAGCAAGGTACATAGTGGCTGTAGAGCTGTGTCCTGCCCACCCAGCCTCTCAGCCCTGCAGTGGCCTTGGACTCTCCTGACTCCACTGTCCACTCCCAAGGGTATTTCCTGGGCTGGTCATTACTATCAACAACAACCCTTTCTCCTTTCTGACTTGATCATCCTCTACTGACCTTTTGGCTTATCTCCCCCCATCCAAGAATGATTTAATTCCATCAGCTCTCCAATATACCTACAAGCTGTTGATCCTACCAATTTTTCTCTAACCCTCCAACCTTCCCTCCTTCTTATCTAGCTCAGATTCCATAGCTCATTGTTATTATGACTCCTACATATTCTCATCCTCCTTACCTCTCTTACTTCAGTGTACTCAAATGGGTAACCACCATCCTAGTTAAACCCAGTTCATCACATACTGCAGACTCATGTTTGCATGAATCCTATTTCCTACCATCTTAAAAACAACCCCCACCTTGATCCCATTTCACCTTCTAGCCACTGACTCATTCTTCTCCTCCCTTTTATAGTAAGATCCCTGGAAAGAGTTGTCTATCTTCATATCTCCAATTTCTCCTTGCTTCTGCCTTAAATCCACTCCTATCGGGATATTCCCCTCCACTATTTCAACAACTCTGCTCTCATCAGAACCACTAGCCATCCACTACAAAATCCAGTGGTCACTTCCCAGTGTTCATCTTGTTGGATGGATAGGTAGTTTCATGGTGATCACTCCCTTCTTCTTGAAGCATTTTATTCTTTGGATTTCCAGAATTTTACACTTTCCTGATTTCCCTCCTCGGCCATGAGTCAGTCCTCCTCAGTCCTTGCTCCCTCTTTTTCATCTTGCTGCTGCTGCTAAGTTGCTTCAGTTGTGTCCAACTTTGTGCGACCCCATAGCCAGCAGCCCACCAGGCTTCCCCATCCCTGGGATTCTCCAGGCAAGAACACTGGAGTGGGCTACAATTTCCTTTTCCAATGCATGAAAGTGAAAAGTGAAAGTGAAGTCGCTCAGTCATGTCCGACTCTTTGTGACCCCATGGACTGCAGCCCACCAGGCTCCTCTGTCCATGGGATTTTCCAGGCAAGAGTACTGGAGTGGGGTGCCATCGCCTTCTCCACTTTTTCATCTTACTGAGTGCTAAATAGCGAGATGCTCAGAGTTGGACCTCTTCTCTATCTGTACTTACTCCCTGACTGAGCTCATCTTTTCTTATGGCTTTAAATACAAATATGTTGCCTTGATGATTTCCTAGNTTTTTCATCTTACTGAGTGCTAAATAGCGAGATGCTCAGAGTTGGACCTCTTCTCTATCTGTACTTACTCCCTGACTGAGCTCATCTTTTCTTATGGCTTTAAATACAAATATGTTGCCTTGATGATTTCCTAGCAAGGACTGCTCACCTGTATTCCACTCTTGTATGCTAACTGCCTGCTGGGAATCTCCACTTGATTGACAATAGGTGTCTCATATTTAACATGTTCATAATGGAACTTTTTTGACCTCCCAGTGGTTCCTGCTGTAGTTCTCACAGCTCAGAAGGGTAATAACTCTATCCTTCCAGTTACTCAAGAAAGAAATCACAGAGTCAACTATATGTCTTTTCACTCTCAGATCCTGCATCTAATTCATCAGCAAACTTCAGTATATATCTGGAAGCTCACCACTTCTCATCACTCCAGCTATTTCTGCTATTGTCCAAGGTGACAATGTTTTTTGAACCTAAATTATTGCAATAGCTTCTTAATTGGTCTCCCTGCTTTCACTTTTTGCCCCTCATCCAGTCTAATTTCAATACAGTGGTGATTCTTCTCAAACATTAGATGGCAAAGCTCCCTCTTAAAAACTCCCCAAAGTATCTATTTCATAGAAACCAAAAACTAAAATTTATAATGATTGACAAGGCTCCATAACACCACCTGTTTCTCATCCCCCATTCTCCTCTGACCCATGTCCTACTGCTCGCCCCTTTGTTCATTCACACAATGGCCTCCTTGCTAGTCCTCAAATGTGCCAGGTGTGTTCTAGTCTCAAAGCCTTTGCACTTCCTGTTTCCTCTGCCTAGAATGCTCTTCCTCTGCTTTGCTAGTTCCTCAACTCCAAAAATTGTTTTACTCCAACAGCTTTAATGTAACGTTCCCACAGACCACTGTACTTCATACCTCAACTTACTTCCTCATCCTCTTTGCTGGCACTTCTCATCCCTCTTGGCTTTAAAAAATTTCCCTCCAGCACCTAATCATCATCCAACATACTGTATTTACTTGTTTATTTATTTCAGGTGTTTCCCAATATAATGTAATCTCCATGAGGACAGGGTAAGAATTGATACCTGTTTAGAAGAATCTCTAATATATATTATAAGCCAATGAGTATTTTCTGAGTGGATGAATATTGATGAAAAGGACAGCCTTGATCCATAAAACCTAGATTGTCAGTATCAGAAACCACAATCCACAGGNACACAAAAGGTGGCATGATTCCTAAAGATTCTCTTCACTGTCTAAAGTATCATTTTCAATTTAAAATAACAGTTCTTATAAAAATACATAGTGATTGTGGGTCAAAGTTGTTTTTTATTAATCATCAAAATGATGATGAAGAGATGTGTATAAGAGACAGGTATTATAGTGAAAAGAGTGACAAAAGAGTAATAGGCAAGAACAAATAATCCTGAGAAAAGGAAGGGAGAAACTAATTTCCTTCTAGCAATCAGATATCACCTGGTGCTTTTTCCTTCTCATCTCATGGCCTGTAGGGAGGTGGACTTCAAATATTAACCTGACCTCAGATTTAACAAAATCTGGAGAAGACTTTATATACAATCAAATTACCTCATGGTCAGTGCCAGCATAGTGTTACATACACAAGAAATCACAGTGTAACATCCAAAAAGTTTTTTCTTCAAGTTTTGTTGAGATATAATTGACATACAGCATTATTTCAGTTGTACAGCACAGTGATTTGACAGGTGTATATATTGTAAAATGATCACCAGAATAAGATTAGATAATACCCATCATCTCATACAGTTAAAAAAATTTTTTTCCTTGTGATGAGAACTTTTGGGATCAACTCTCTTAGTAGCTTTCAAATATACCATACAGTGATGTTAACTAGGGCTTCAGTTGTGGCTCAGATGGTAAAGAATCTGCCTGCTATGCAGGAGATCCTGATTCGGTGTGAACTAATCAGCATGTTGCACATTACACCCCCAGTATTTATTTATTACTGGGAGTTCATCCCTTTTGACCACTTTCATCCAATTTATGCCCCCCTCTCCACTTCTGGTAACCACAAATATGTTGTGTCTGAGGTTTTTTTCTTAAGAGTTCACATAAAAATTAGATCATACAGTATTTGTCTTTCTCTTTCTGAAATTTTGTGGCTCAGCTGGTAAAGAATCTGCCTGTGGTGAGGGAGACCTGGGTTCCATCCCTGGGTTGGTAAGAGCCCCTGGAGAAGGGAACGGCTACACACTCTAGTATTCTACCCTTGAGAATTCCATGGACCATATAGTCCATGGGGTCTGACATGACTGAACGACTTTCACTTTCTTTCACGTTTCTGAAATTTTACTTAGCATAATGCCCTCAAGATTTATTCATGCTATAACAAATAGCAAGGTTTCCTTTCTCTCTCTTTCACTGTGTGTGTGTTTGTATACATATCACATTTTCCTTATCCGTTCATCCATTGATGGACACTTTGGTTGTTACCGTGTCTTGACTATTGTAAATAATGCAGCAATAAACATGGCGGGGTGCAGATATCTCTTTGACATAGTGATTTAGTTTCCTTCAGATATATACCCAGAAGTAGATTTGCTGCATCATATAATAGTCCTATTTTTAATATTTTGAGGAACCTTCATGCTATTTACCATAATGGCTGCAACCAACTTACATTCCCACCAATGTATAAAGGTTTCCTTTCTCCACATCAACACTTACTTTTGTCTTGCTAACAATAGCCATCCAAACAGTTGTGATGTAATAGCAGCTCATTGTGGTTTTGATTTGCACTCCCCAATGACAGTGATATTTAGCACTTTTTATGTACCTACCTTTTAAAGTGTCTGCCTGCAATGCGGGAGACCTGGGTTCGATCCCTGGGTTGGGAAGATCCCCTGGAGAAGGAAATGGCAACCCACTCCAGTATTCTTGCCTGGAGAATCCATGGATGGAGGAGCCTGGTGGGCTAGAGTCCATGGGGTTGCAAAGAGTCGGACACAACTNAGCAGAAGGACACAGCAGACCCTTCTGTGTTTGAAGCCAGCAAAGCTGTAAGGAAATGCCCCTGTGCTGGTTTTCAACACGTCCATGAATCCTCTGACACTCCTCACACCAAAAGCTGGACTGTAATCACTTCCCCCTTGAGGATGCAGTGGAAACCAGACAGAAACTAGTGATATGGCCTCCAGCAGGCCATCTCGAGGGCTCACTCTTAGAAGCAAGCCCCTATGCTGGGAAGAAACCACGTGGCCACGAAGGAGTAGTATGCACAGATAGGTGTCCCGGCCTTAGCAGGGTACTCGGCAAATCCCCAGTGTCAACCACCAGACATGTGCAGAAGCTTGAGTGGTCCCAGCAACCAGCCTTCTGGCTACTCCAACTGACAATGAGCTGTACCCATCAGAGGCCTGCCCACGTTGCAGGTTCGCAAAATAAATGTCATTGTTTCAACCCATTTTGAGGTGGTTATTTGGGACAATAGATAACTGGTGCTGACTTAGATCTCAGTGGTGGCTGTCACCTGGCTGTCTATAGCCAAACAACATCAGTGAGCTGGGAATCCAATGTTCTATTTTGTCATTTAGGTTTATGGCACCTGCAAGACATCAAAGAGGACATGTCTAATAGGCATCTGGGTGAAAAGGAGTGAGTGGAGGTAGTGAAGGGGTGGCATAAAGGATACAGCAGGCAACATCACAGAGGTGGCACCCAGAGGCCCGGAGGATGAAGTCAGAAGTGGGTCACAAGATTCAGTAACATGGTCAGTGGTGTCTTGGACATCACTTTGGTGGAGTGGTCAGGTCGAAGCCAGATTAGAAGGGTTTGAAAAGGAAATGGGAAAAAAATAAGAAAAGAGACAATTATTTTGAGAACTTTGTCCATAAAGAGGAGTAGAAAATTGGGGTTATGATTTGGAGAGAGGTGCTGGGTCAAAGGAATGGTTCAAGCTACTAACCAACCTACTGTATAGCATGGGGAATTCTATTCGATACCTTGTGGTGACTGACCTATAACGGAAAAGAACCTAAAAAAGAACAGATATATCTATAGTGTATAAGTGAAAATGATAGATATATTTATAGTGTATAAGTAAAACACTGTTGTACACCTGAAACAACATTGTTAACCTACTGCATTTCAAGAAAATTTAAAATCAAATCACATGAGACTGGAAAAAAAAGAAAGATTGGAAGCTACTAGAACATATTTGATGAAAGTAGATCCAGGAGTGAGGAACAAAGGGATCCTGCAGGAGAAAGATGGGGTCATCTCAGGACTGAAGAATTCCTCAGAAAAGAGGGGAATGTTGTGATTCCAGCCAGAATAGCCCTCTCATCGTGAACAACTAGAAAACTAGACAAAATATTCGAAACAACTATTTTTAGATATTGGACAACGGCAGTATCAGACTGTGATCAGAAGGAAAACAAATGTCGTGACTGCTACAAGCAGCCTGGCATTTCTGCCTAGAGGTAATGTCCAGGATATGATGCAGCTCCTGAGTAGAAACAGTGGTCTCAGTTATTAGAGCTAATGAGCCAACAGGAGAGAAATAATAGAATATAAGAAACGTGTGACTAATCAAAAGGTATTAGGGACAGAGGAAAAGAGGAACAAAGGACAGATGTGACAAATAGACAGAAAATAAAAAGCAGTTTATAGACTGAAACCTCACCATCACATGTAAATGGACTAAACAGATCAATTAAAAAGGTAGAGATTATGAAACTGGTTAAAAAAGATAAACCAAAACAAAAAGTAGCACTGAACCATATGCATCTATAAGTGCACTTTAAATTCAAAGACACAGAACTGAAAAAAACGCTATATACCAGGGAACAAATTAAGCACAAGGAAGTTGAGAGTAGCCACTTATATCCACACCAGACAAAGCAGACATCAAAAGAAAGAACATTAGCAGAGATAAAGAGGGGCATTTCATTTTATTGAAAGAGCCAATTTATAAAGAACACAATCCTAAACATGTATGTACCCAATGAGAATGTCAAAATAAATGAAGCAAAATCTAAAAGAATTGAAAGGTGAAAGATGGAGTTACAGCTGGAGACTGCAATCCAGAGACTCGAACACTATCAACCATCTTGACCTGACACTTACAGAATACGCCACCCAACTGCCAAATATACACTCTTTCCAAATACGCATGGAACATCCATCAACCTAAACCATATGTTAAGTCATGAAGCAAGTCTCAATTATTTTCAAAGGAATGCAACTATACAGAGTAAATTCTCTGACCACAACAGAATTAAAAAAAGACATAACATACAGGTATCTATAAAATCCTCAAATATTTGGAAACTAAATACACCTCTAAGTAAGACATTAGTTAAAGAAAATAATCACAAGGAAAAGTAGAAAACATTAGGAATTGAACGACAATGAAAACAACATATCTAAATCAGTAGGATGCAGCTAACAGTATTCTTTAGGGAATTTATAGCCTTAAATGCTTATATTAGAAAAAGAAACTTATAAAATCACTGATTTAGGATTATACTTTAAGAAGCTGGAAAAAAAGATGAGCAAATTAAACCCCAAATAAGATTTATTACTCCAAAACAAGTAAAAGAAGGACATAATAGTGGAACTTAATAAAAGAGAGAAACGAACAATAGAGAAAAATCAGTGAAACCAAACTTGCTTCTTTGAAATTATCAATAAAATCGATAAGCCTCTATTTAGGCTGATCCAAAAAAAAAAAAAAAAAAAAAAAAAGGAAAGACATGGGACTTCCCTGGTGGCCCAGTGGTTGGGAGTCCACCTGCCAAAGCAGGAGACATAACTTCAATCCCCGTCCAGAAAGATCCCTCATGCCGCAGAGCAACTAAGCCCATGAGTCATAACTACTGAAGCCTCTGTGCACCCCAACAAATAGTAGCTTCCACTCGCCACAACTGGAGAAAGCCTGTGTGCAGCAGTGAAGATCCAGCACAGCCAAAAATAAAATAAATTCAGAAAAAGGAAACAAACAAATTATCAGTACTGGGGATGAAAGAGGGGCTATTGCTATATATCCTACAGACATCAAAGGGTAAGGGGGCATTATTAAGTTTATGTCAACTTAGATGAAACGGGCAAATTCCTTGAAAGACAACAATTGCTAAAACTGACACATGAACAAAATCTGAAGGGCCTGGTATCTAATTAAAGAAATTGGATTTATAATGAAAAACCTTCCCTCAAAGAAAACTCAGGAAAAAAAAAAAAGAAAAGAGAAAAAGAAAACTCCAGATGCACAGGACTTCACTGGTGATTCCATCAAACATTTACAGGAGTAACACTTAAGCATATATGAGCCCTTTAACAACCTAGGAGAAGGAAACACTTTCCAACTTATTTTATGAAAGCCTGCTGCTGCTGCTAAGTCGCTTCAGTCATGTTCGACTCTGTGCGACCCCATAGACGGCAGCCCACCAGGCTCCCCCGGCCCTGGGATTTTCCAGGCAAGAACACTGGAGTGAGTTGCTATTTCCTTCTCCAATGCATGAAAGTGAAAGGTGAAAGTGAAGTCGCTCAGTCGTGTCCAACTCTTTGTGATCCCATGGACTGCAGCCTACCAGGCTCCTCCGTCCATGGGATTTTCCAGGCAAGAACACTGGAGTGAGGTGCCATCGCCTTCTCCGTATGAAAGCCTATCTGATAGCAAAACCAGGTAAAGATATTATAAGATAACTACAGATCAGTATCCCTCATGAACAGATGCAAAAATTCTTAAAACGATATTAGCAAATGGAATTTAGCAACATGTAAAAGGGTAACATCATGACCAAGTGCTATTTTTATCTAAGGAATATAAAATTGCTTTAATATTATAAAGTCAACTTATGGGGTTTACCACATTGACAAAATACACCTATGACAATTCTATTGGTAGCATCATACTTCACGGTGAAATATAACACTCTGCACCTAATACTGAGAACAAGGCAAGGATGTCCCCTTCACCACTTCTATTCAATACCGGACCAGAAGCCCTAGCTAGTGTAACAAGGTAAGAAAAAGAACAAAGGGAATTCCCTGGTGGGTCGGTGTTTAGGATTCTGCACTTTCACTGCCATGGGCCTGGGTTTAATCCCTGGTCAGGGAACTAAGATCCCACCAGCTGCATGGTGTAGCCAAACAAAAAAATAAATGAAAAAAAGAACAGCATACAGAATGGAAAGGAAGAGGTGAAACAGTCTTTATTTGCACATGAGATGGTTGTATGCATAAACCATCCCACAGTATTTACCAAACTTTTAGAGCTAATGTGTAAATTGAAGCAAGGTGACAGAAAGCAAAGCCAATGGACAGAACTCAATTGTGCTTCCATACAGAAGTAACAAGCAGTTAGAAAAGGAAATAAAGATGCCATTTACAATAAAAATGTGTAACATAGGGGAAAAGGTAACACCCTGTGAAAGTAATGCTGGTAGTAGTGTTGTATGACCTGTCACCAGCATGGCGGCTTACTGGGAGAGGAAGCAAGTACCTGCAGAGGATTTGGGGGTGGGGTGGGAAACTGGTGTCTGGGTTTGGACAGTCAAGAACCCTGAGAAGAAAGGCCCTGGACAAGCTCAGGGCTTTGACACAAAGTCTAAGAGTATAGCCAGAGATGGAAGGGTAAGCTTTTATTACTCCAGGACAACTTAGATTCCACCAATGCCTCGCTTACGTGGGGCCTGTAGTGTGACTCATGACTGCAGACACAGAAGCATCTGGAGCCTCTGCTACAGCCCTGGGCTGCTCTCAGAGACACTCAGTGACACAAACCCTGACTTACTCCGAAAACTCGGAGTCCCCTTGTCTTTTTTCTTCCTCTCTGCCTGGCTCCCAACTTCCTGCCTTCTTGGGGCTTCTCACTGTCTGGGTGACACAAGGTGTGTGCCAAGCCAAACCTGGAGTAGGGGTGGGGGCATGACCCCTCTGCCACAGGCTGTGCCCAGGGGCGGAGCCTGTGGTCTGGAGAGCCTAGTCTGGCTCCATGACTGTCCACAGCACCGAGGGTTGGCCTGGGTAGCAGACCAGCTCCTGGTCCCCCGGGGCAGCCTGCAGACACTGGCCTGGTGGGAGGCACTGTGGGACTCCCTGGGGCCTCTTGGAACCCCCACTTCTAGCTTGTGGACTGAACCACAGGCCAGCCAGACCTGTGTCTTTTCCCAGTTACAAGGCTGGGAGAGGCCCTGCCTTGATGGCTCTGTGCCCTGTAGACCTGGGCTACAGATGCCCTGCCCAACTGGCAGTGCCCACTCCCAGGTCCTCCTTGGCCCCTCCAGGGCCAGCGGCCTTCTGCTTCCACAGATGCTGGACCGAGGGCAGGTCATGGAGATGTCTCTGCCCTACTCGGGGTGGGGGGCTCCAAGTCTGGCCCGTGCCCACACCCCAAAGGTGCCAGGGCCACCAAACACCCTCCTCCAGGCCGATGGAGTCCTCCCACCCTCAATGCCCATGGGCTGCCAAGGGGTTGAGGGCCGTGAGAACTTCTGACCATGAGAACTTGGACTTCCAGGTTTGGGGATCGGCCCAGGAGGGCGATTCAGCTCCGAAACTCGTCTCTCTCTTCGGGTCCCTGCCTGTCCCGCAGGTCCTGGCCCGAGTCTGCACAGTGGGTAGGAAATGCCAGTCAGTTAGCCGACAGTGGGCTACCCTACCCCCTTGCTCCCGGGGTGCTCTCTGGACTTAGTGGTTCCCATTCCTCAGTAGCATTTCTTTGAATGGAACCTGCCCAGCAGGGGCTTCATATGTTTTGGAAGTACGGGCACAGGCAATCCCAGACTACAGGGAGGGGGGTATTGGCAGGACAGGGAGGTGGGACAGGACAGGACCGGACTGTGCCCAGGGCACATGATTTCTCAAAGGCCACTATTCTTGGAGGGTACCTGGGAGAGAGCTGGACGAGAGCAGCTGCAGGCTGTCTAGGACCCCATCCTCANAGGGAGGGGGGTATTGGCAGGACAGGGAGGTGGGACAGGACAGGACCGGACTGTGCCCAGGGCACATGATTTCTCAAAGGCCACTATTCTTGGAGGGTACCTGGGAGAGAGCTGGACGAGAGCAGCTGCAGGCTGTCTAGGACCCCATCCTCATACAACGCCAGCTTCTGCAACATCTTCCGTCGTGCCGGATTGATCACGATCTGCGGGGGCCGTGAGGACGTGGAGCTGCCCAGGAGGGGTCCTGGGGTGGAGAGAGGACCCCCTGAGCCTCTGGGAACTCCCTGCTGACACTCACTGCTGGCCTCACGAGCCTTCCCCATCCCCAGCCTAGTTCCCTCCCTCCCCTCCNTTCAGTTATGTCCAACTCTTTGTGACCCCATGGACTATGGCCCACCAGTCTCCTCTGTCTGTGAAATCCTCCAGGCAAGAATACTGGTGTAGGTAGCCATTCCCTTCTCCAGGGAATCTTCTGAACCCAGGGATCAAACCCAGGTCTCCTACATTGCAGGTGGGTTCTTTACCATCTGAGCCACCAGGGAAGCCCTCTGGACCCAATGCCTCACTCACATCTCCTACCCTTCACTAGGAGAATGACTGTTTCTCAGTTCTTGCTCCTTTTCTGTATAGAAGCTGAAGAAGACCACCAGACAAGACAGGATGTGGCTCCTCAGTAACCTACTTTAGTTCCCTTTCTTAAGAAAATCTTCATGTTTTGTCTTTGTGTTTGATGCTCCGCAGTTTCACTATGATGTGGCTACAGGTAGATTTATTTTTTTTTGTATCCTGCTCATAACCCAGTGTGCTTTTTCCATCTGAGTGTTCATCCTCCTCCAGTTCTGTTGGATTCTCTGCCATTATCTCTTCAATGTGTTGTCTCTCCTTGCTCTCTCTGTTCTCTCCTTTGGATCTGCTATTAGATTCATGTTGGATTTTGTCATTCTGTTCTTCACATTGCATTGATTTCACTTCCACAATCTCTGTCCTTCTCTCTGTGCTTCAATGTGATTTTCCCAGACTCGTCTCTCAAAACAATAGTTCTCTCACTAGTCATCCAGACTAGTTAATGTGTCTATTGAGTTTTTAATTTTCTTACCATGTATTTCAGGTCCAAAATTTCTGTTTATTCTTGTATTTTCTCTAACGTTCTTTTTAATGTTTTTTTTTTAATTGAAGGATAATTGCTTTACAGAATTGTGTTGGTTTCTGCCAAACATTAACATGAATCAACCATAGGCAGTCAATAAAAAATTATTTATGTATTTGCCTATGCTGGGTCTTAGTTGCAGCATATGGGATCTAGTTCCTTGACCAGGAATCAGACCTGGGCTGTCTGCATTGGGAGTGTAGTGACTTAGCCACTGGGTTACCAGGGAAGTCCCATCCCTAAGGTACTCTTCCTGCCTCGTTCTATTCATTCCTTTTGGACATTTAAAAGCTCTCAGATTGTTTTATTATTATTGGCCATTCACTGTCTTCATAGATTTAACTTTCACTACACTTCCTAAACTCATTTGAGAGTATTGTTCCCACTGATTTCTAGAGCTTCATTTTGTATAAAACATTTCCTGTTCTTTTAAAGCTCTGATATGAGGAGAACTCCATGGGCTATTTTTTCTGTAATAAAGGTTGGAATGAGGGCTTTCCAGGTGGCACTAGCGGTAAAGAACCTATCTGCCAACGCAGGAGATGTAAGAGACACAGGTTCAATCCCTGCGTCAGGAAGATCCCCTGGAGGAGGGCATGGTAACTCACTCCAGTATTCTTGCCTGGAGAATCCCACGGACAGAGGAGCCTGGCGGGTTGTAGCCCATAGGGTCTCACAGACTCAGACACGACTGAAGCAATTTAGCATGCATGCATACACACACACAGGGTTGGAATGGGGGAGAGGAGGCAAAAGAACCCTTCTAAATCACTGGGTCAACAGTGATTTGTTTAAGAGCCTCTTGCTAAATAATTGTAACTATGTCACTATCAGGGCTCAGTTCAGTTGAGTTGCTCAGTTGTGTTAGACTCTTTGTGACCCCATGGACTGCAGCATGCCAGGCTTTCCTGTCCATCAGTAAATCCCAGAGCTTGCTCAGACTCATGTCCATCAAGTCGGTGATGCCATCCAACCATCGCATCCTCTGTTGTCCCCTTCTCCTCTGCCTTCATTCTTTCCCAGCATCAGGGTCTTTCTCAATGAGTCTGTTCTTTGCATCAGATGGCCAAAGTATTAGAGCTTCAGCTTCAGCATCAGTCCTTCTGATGAATACTCAGGACTGATTTCCTTTAGGATTGATTGGTTTGATCTCCTTGCAGTCCAAGGGATTCTCAAGAGTCTTCTCCAGCACCACAGTTCAAAAGCATCAATTCTTTGGCACTCAGCTTCCTTTATGGTTCAACTCTCACATCCAGTCATGACTACTGGAAAAACCGTAGCTTTGACTAGACAGACCTTTGTTGGCAAAGTAATGTCTCTTAATATGCTGTCTAGGTTGGTCATAGCTTTTCTTCCAAGGAGCAAGTGTCTTTTAATTTCATGGCTGCACTCACAATCTGCAGTGATTTTGGAGCCCAAGAAAATAAATTCTCTCACTGTTTCTATTGTTTCCCCATCTATTTGCCATGAAGTGATGGGACCAGGTGCCATGATCTTAGTTTTCTGAATGTTGCATTTTAAGTCAACTTTTTCACTCTCCTCTTTCACTTTCATCAAGAGGCTCTTTTGTCCTTCTTAAGGATGGTGTCATCTACATATCTGAGGTTATTGATATTTCTCCCAGCAATCTTGATTCCAGTTTGTGTTTCATCTAACTGGGCATTTTGCATGATGTACTCTGCATATAAGTTAAATAAGCAGGGTGATATACAGCCTTGGCATACTCCTTTCCCAATTTGGAACCAGTTTGTTGTTCCATGTTCAGTTCTAACTGTTGCTTCTTGACCTACATACGGATTTCTCAAGAGGCAGGTCAGGTGGTCTGGTATTCTCATCTTTTGAAGAATTTTCCTAAGTTTGTTGTGATCCACACAGTCAAAGACTTTAGTGTAGTCAATAAAGCAGAAGTAGATGTTTTTCTGGAATTCTCTTGTTTTTTCAATGATCCAATTAAGAGCTGGTAAATCTTTGTGGGCAGACGCAGATCTAATCTGGCCTTGAGAGTTCAGGGAGGGAGGTATGCATAAAGAATTCTAAGTGAATGTAGGGATACATGCATGCTGGAGCCTGCTGACAATCCACACTGCCCTTCTAGTATGAGTGGGAAGATAGGTTTTGGTAATAGATGAAGTAACAGGCAGCGGCGTGGGGGCTCGGGGTGGGTAAAGAAGGTGGAGGGGAGGTAGTGGCAGGGAGGTGACAAGAAGGAAAAGTCAATAATATAAATAGACACTGCCCACTGAGTCCTTTCTATGTGTAGGGCTTGTACTGTTTTGTTGTGCAGTCACTAAGTTGTGTCCAACTCTTTGTGACCCCATGGACTGCAGCACATGCCAGGCTTCCCTGTCTTTCACTGTTTCCCAGAGTTTGTTCATACTCATGTCCATTAAGTTGGTGATGCCATCCAACCATCTCACCCTCTGCCACTCCCTTCTCCTTTTGCCTTCAGTCTTTCCCAGCATCAGGGTCTTCTGCAACAAGTCTGTTCTTCACAATCAGGTGACCAAAGTATTGGAGCTTCAACTTCAATATCTGTTCTTCCAGTGAATATTCAGCCCTTTTGGACTGACTAGTTTGATCTCCTTCCACTCTCAAGCGTCTTCTCCAGCACCATAATTTGTGCTATTGGGTTGGCAAAAAAAAGTTTGTTTGGGTTTTTCCATTAGATATTACAGAAAAACCCAAACAAAATTTTGGCCAATTCAACAGCTGTGTTCCATGAATCTCTCATTTAAGCCTCACATACCCTTCTAAGGAAGAGTGAACTAGTATCCTCACCTTCCAGATGAGGAATCTCAGGCTAAATGAATGTAACTAGGTTGTCCTAGGTTACACAGGTAGCAAATGATCAAGTATAGATTTAAATGCTTATAGTCTGACCCCAGAATTTGTGGTCCTAATCACCAGGAATATCATTCTTCAGAGGGTTATAGTGACTTGCTACACATTAGAGCATGTATTATCTTGATCATTGCTTTCCACTGGCTGTCATCTTCTTAAGTAAAACATTGCTCATTCGACAACTACTTATGATGTTGCCAATCCCTAGCTTTATATCATAGGCTGAGGATGTCAAGATGAATCAGACTGATAGCTGACCTCAAGGAGATGATGGTTCTCATAAGCAGGTCACAAGAAAAAGAGTCATGCAAACACACAATTATAACGCAGTGTGGCAGCTCATGATTCAGTGGATGTTTGTACAGAGTGCTAGGGAATCTCAGAAGATGGAGTGGCTAATTCTGTGAGAGGGAGCGTGAGAAGACTTCATCAAGAAGGGGAGATTTAAAATAAGTTTTAGGGACTTCCCTGGTGGTCCAGTGACTAAGACTCATACTCCCAGTGCAGGGGGCCTGGGTTTGATTCCTGGTTGGGGAACTAGATCCCACATGCCACAGTGAAGATCTAAGATCCTGGATGCCAAAAACTAAGACCTAGCACAGACAAATAAATAAATAAAAATTTTAAATAAAATAAAATTTAAAGGGTGAATGGTTAATTAGATAGATGCTAATAACCTCAGATGTGCAGATGACATCACCCTTAAGGCAGAAAGTCAAGAGGAACTAAAAAGCCTCTTGATGAAAGTGAAAGTGGAGAGTGAAANCAATGAGGAAGCAAAACGTGAAGGCCCTTGGAAGAAAAAGAGTAGGCAGAAGTGAGAGGCAAATGAGAAAATCATTCTGTAGGAATTAGGAGGTCATTGTGAAAAACAGACATGCCTGCCAGCATGTAGGTCTGGGGACAGATTTGGTGGAATGCCCTTCTTTAGGGCCGTACAGGAACAGTGGTGATCTCAATGACAGATGATGAAAATTCTGTCACGAAAATAGAGTAGATCGTGTCTAGTACATGAAATAGCGACAAATACACTTAAGAATGATGTTGAATACGAATTAACATCACACGCAGTGCCCAGAAAGTCCCATCGAGGGAAACATACTGATTTCTGAACATTCTGCCTCAGGAAGTTTTTATTACACTGCATGTTATTTTACCATTGTCTGCAAGACCTCCTTTTTTGTCTAACCTATGATGTCATGCTTATTTGCCCTCTCCTGACCTAAACGGTAATGAAGTCTTTAAAAAAAGAACTCTCCTTTTCAGAGCCAGGACACTAAAAGCTTGTTCAGATATGAGACAATTGTCTCGATAATATCNTTTTTTGTCTAACCTATGATGTCATGCTTATTTGCCCTCTCCTGACCTAAACGGTAATGAAGTCTTTAAAAAAAGAACTCTCCTTTTCAGAGCCAGGACACTAAAAGCTTGTTCAGATATGAGACAATTGTCTCGATAATATCTAGTCTAGACACTGGGACTCATGAAAAGAAGGGACAATTATAATCTTTTAGTCTGAAGTTGATGTCTTCAAATAAGTTTTCTAAAAATCTGATGTTAATATGTGTTATTTTTATCAAGATGATGAGAGAGCAAGCATCTTTCCCGGGTCTTCACCAGAGCAGTTAATTATCTCTTCTTTCTGCATCCTCTAGAATTGTCAAAGTCAGTAACTGACCCTGTGATGGGCAGGCAGGATGTCTCAGGCAGCAGCTCCGGGGCTCTGAGCACCTAAACAAAATGCTGAGAATCTGGCCCCTCACCATCCCAGTACAGGAGAGGTGCTTCCTGAGTTCCCACCACCAGAAGAGTCATGGACCTGTTCAAGGTCCAAATTAATTTAACAAGATGTCAGTTTGGCCTGTGTTGCCAGAGGGATGGCCCATGTGTGACCATTTTTCACAGAGTACACGTATTTGCCAAAACTGAAGTCAGGAAAAATAAATCCCTCTTCCTCCTGAGATCTCTACTGCTAATCTTGGTGCCACTGAAGTAGCAAACGGAGATGTTCCAGTAAAAGGTTCACCCATGTTCTTATAAAGCAGAAGAGATCAACAACCCAGTTAAGTTAGAATTAGCTGAACTATATCAAGTGCTGCTAATCAACACCATTCTTATTATAAATCATAGGGAAGGTCTTTAGGACAGAGAGAGAGAGATTGCTTTTATAGTAATGCAGACAAATAATTGTTGAATGGATAGATGAAGGTGCACCCATCTACTCTGGGTGTTTACTCCTGAGAGTACTCCTTGCCTCTTCTTTCTTCCCCTCTCTCCCTTTCACCTCCTCCCAGACGTCACCAGACACTTGACCACTGAGTGCTGTGGAAACCACTCGAACATTTTCTGTGTCTACTCTGCTTTTGCCTTCCATCCTACTCCCTTTCAAAGCCAACCCCACATTGTCACAGCATGGTTTTTCCCAAATGCTAACCTGATCGTATCAGCCCCCTGACTAAGCTCTTCTCTGCTTTCTCCTTTTCCTGCAGTGGCTGAAATGTCCCAAACCACCCCCAGCCCACTTCTTCAACCCAGGGTGGGCTCCACCAACACAGCCCGCTGTTTGTTCCCACTAGACCAACCCCTCATGGCTCTGTCCCACATCACACTTCTGAACAGATAGATACCTCAGCCTGAAGAATCCTCTTTCTCCTACTCAGCCCTCAGCCACTGTCTCAATTGCTATTTCTGTTCTAAAGACTCGCCTGGAAGCCCAGGGAAAATAAATTCATCTCCTCCCTATGCTTTCTCTTCTCAATTTCCCCTATCAGTGTTTAGTAGGGTTTACATGGGCTGTTCCAGCTACTCAGCCAGTCTAAAGACACTCAAGCTGGTGAAGTACAAACATGGATCTGTTTTATCCTTCAAGTGGCTTCTACCAGCTTTGTTGCAGTTGACTCTCCATTCCTCTGGGCAGCAAGCTCCTTTAATGGTACTTCATTCTGTCCCATAATCCTTCAGTCACTTCGCATCTCCCTAGGGCAAGCAAGACCAGGTCAGGGGGCGCATCTGCTCTTTGACATAGCCTCTTTATGCATAAAGTATTAGAGTAAGGAGCGGTAGAAAAGGTTTCCTTTTCTCATTGACTTCAGCAGTGGTGAGGTTGCTGACAACTCTGTTATTTCTCACAGCTGATAGGTGGGGGTCATTGTATAAGCAATCAGTGTTGTCTGGTGGAAGCCCTAAAATGTCCACTGAAGAGGACTTGTTTCCCAAAAGATCCCCTAAGCATTGGTGTTTCCTTCCCAGGTGAATCAACACCAACTTCCAGCTGACACCACTCCCCTCCACTTCCCTCTACTCCCCATCCCCAGAGGTATCACTCACATCCCTCTGATGTCTGTTCCTCTTTACCTCTTGACACAAATTTGGCTGAAACAATTGGGAGCTTTTGTGGAGTTTAATTTAGAGAATGTTGCCTGTTAGACCTATGGAAACTATAATAAAATCTTGAAAAATATATGCTCTTGTCCTTAGGTTTAAAGTAAATATTCCAAAAGTCATCTGATTTACTGTAGATCCCTTTTTTTTAAATTCTTTTTTTCTTTCTCTTGCTATCTTAGGAATCTGGCTACAGACTAAATTAGATAATCATATGGAGCCAATCACTTTTTAAAATCTTGTCATTTTAAATCCTAAAAAGCCATATGTCTTTAAATTACAGTTAGAGAAATTAGACCCAGCATTTCTCAAAGAACTGCTGAAGAACTCTAGAGATGTTCTGTGAAGACATGGCTCAGTGGTCAAATACATTTGGGAAATATCATATTCTCCAGAGCCTCTTCCTGTTCTATACTGTATTCTATTTATTTTCTCCAGTCACCATCAATATAGGCATATCAAAACCTCTGAGAAGTTCTGCATCAAATGAACCTGTGCTTTTGAACCTAAGACTTTGTAAAATTATGTGTGCTCTGAGTTTCCTGCCCTAACTTTTTACCCTTTGTGACACCTATTGACCCAGTTTGGCTTTTGTGATGAGGCAGAGTGGAATGCCAGAAAGAGCATTAAGAAATGGCAGTTACCGGGCCAGGATCTATCCACCTTGTACCCTGGAGCACCCCCTCAGTGTCAATTCTTTGGCATTTGTAAAACTTGGCATGCTTCAGCTCATTGCAGTTCCAACCTTCTATAAGACAGGCATTCAGAAATGATTTCATGCTTTTTTATGGCTAAAAATAGAAAAAAAAATGATTTCATGATTCAGCTACTGACAACTAATAGTAAAGCATGTTAGTAAAAGCATATTAGTCTAAGCTAATAGTAAAGCAAACTAACAGTAAAAGTAATATAAGTACTTCTGTGTATGTGTTTCTCAGCAAATCTATGAAAATTCTGCCTGATTAGGTTTTTAAAAGCTTTATTTGTTTTAAAATTTGTCAAAAGCAGAAGAAAATTGCTAAAGACAATAGATTAATTTTAAACCATTTGAATCTAAGGTATGAAAAGTCAAGAAAGTAAATGATGAACAAATTTAGTTTTGTATACATAGAGTAGTATGAACTATATTTTACATGCTTTTTTATATACTTGTGCTCTTTGTGGTTGGGTTTAGTTGCTAAGCCATGCCTGACCCTTGTGACTTCATAGACTGCAGCTTGTCAGGTTCCTCTGTCCATGAGATTTTCCAGTGAAGAGTAGTGGAGTAGGTTGCCATTTCCTTCTCCAGGGGATCTTCCGAACCCAGGGATTGAACCCTGGTCTCCTGCAATGCAGGCAGATTCTTTGACTGAGCTATGAGGGAAGCTCTTTGTAGATATTACTAAAGACAGTTAACACCCAAGCTATGAAAACCATCACAATCTGCATTAATCAATTTTTGAATGTGGTTTTATCAGGGTGTTACAAATTTTTTTAAAAAAGAAAAAAATAACTGCATTTTGTTATTTCTCCAAAGTTACTGGATATAAATGAAAATCCAACAAGTGTTACAATTTAGAGCATTTGGGATTTTAATTTTAAAATTATGAAACTATACAAATAAGAGTAACTCTAAAAAGTGTCCATGAAATCTCTTTTCTGTTTTGTTTTCAGTCTAAATTAATTCCTCTACCCCAGTTAAATATTTCAGATTTCCTTACAGTGGGCCTCTGGCTTATTATTGAAGGGTTCTAGCCACCTGAGAATGGCATCTGTCTTCCTGTCACCATGCCAACTCCTTAGGCAACAAATGAGGGATTTCCCCTTTTTTTTCCCCTAGTTTTGCCTCCGGTGAGGGAGAGTTATGCTCCTACCACAGGAAGAGTACCATTTCTTATTACAATTGATTCCTTTCCTCTGCTTTGTGTGAGAGAAAGGCTTCAGATGAAATCCTTTGTCTTTTTAGATATGATTTTTGTTTTCTCACTATTCTTACTGACGTCTTTGTGTGGTGCAGTGGCTGGGATCCCACGGCATTTACATGGCAACCAGGAAATCAGTCATTCACAGTTGCCATGGTAACCAGAGGGGGCAGGGAGGAGAAGTCCATTTTATCACAGTCACTGTGTCCCTTCCTGGAAGCCTACAGGATTTTTAGACAGAGGTCATTATGAGCACAACAACAACAACAAATGCCTGTTGGCATCAAGACAGCTGTGTCCTGGCATCACAAAACATCCTGTAGAGGAGGGTGTGGGTGAGGCAAACATCACAGGGAGGCCAAGGGCGTTGCCTTCTGCGCTCAGAGCTCAGGGTGCTGACTTGGTCTCTGAGCAAGTCTGTAGAGGGAAGCCTTTGAGCACCAACTCCACACTGAACTGCCCAAGCTCCTCTCTAAAGCTTCAGTCTGCAAAAAAAAAAGAGAGCAGGTAACCACTGCTGTATAGGAGACTTAGGGTCTCAGTGTGGGTGGGGAAGCACAGCTCTGCTTTTATGGTAAAAGGAGCCCCAAACTGCGGAAGTGGGGCAGAGGGTGCTGTCCCAAGAAAAACGGAAGTGTCTGTTAAGTTGTTTCCTCCCTCATCTGCTTCTGGAATTGAAGGTCGTCATATTTCAAATTTTTTTTAAAAAAGTCATCTGAGATGAACCAATAAGATTATCTTTTACAAGCGTGATTAGAATCCTTAATGGATAGTCAGATGATGCTTTATAATAGACAACAGAGGCCCTGGTCTCCAGGGACAGACTTGGTTCTTGGATTTATCTAGTCTCCTCTTTGGGGAACCAGAAGTGACCTATGAAACAATCACATTTATAACTGAAGTTGAGAATGCACTACTTGATTTTAAAAGTCTTCTAAGGGCACTCTTCTAATAGGCTAGGAGATAGAAATGCTATGCTATGTATGTAGATCCTTTCCTTTGCAAAGTGAGGGGAGGACCTCTCATCTTCCTTTTTTTAAACAACAGAATGCTCTTCTTTTCCTCTTTTGACAATGAAATGAACAAACTCTTGATTTCCACCCCTCCTTCCTCCAAATTGCTCCTCTCCCCACCCTCACCCCCCAACACACATTTCCTTGTGTTTGTCTCAATAAATAGCTCCAGGCTTCATCATTCACTTTAGAGTCTTCCTTACTTTTACTTCTCCTACATTCAATTTAGCAACAAATTCTTACAAGTCTAGTTTCAAAATATATCCTGAATTCAGTCATCTCACCCAAGATGACTGAATTTATTCATCATACCCAAGCCTCCTCGTCTTTGTAAATAAAAGACTCTCCTTACTGTTGTATGAATTTCTGTTATGTCTACCTATATCTTGGTCTCATAATGCAAGTCAAATCATGCCATACCCCTGTTCAAACCACTCCCCACTCACCCATAGCTGTACCTAATACTCAGAACACAACCATAACCCACAGAATGCTGCCTGACCTGGCCCTTGACTGCCTCTCCCCTTCACTTTCCTGTTTGTGAATTCTCTTCCACTGAGGCTGACCTCCTTGCTGTTCTTTGAATACATGGAACATTCCCTTATCCTAGGAGCTCTGCATTTGCTGGAACATTCTTCCCCCCACTTTAGCAGGCCTCAAGCCCTCACTTGCTCCTTGCAAGTTTCTAAACGTTGGCTCCTACAAGGAGACCTTTGCATCAGCCCAAGTCTTAGTAGGAAATAGAAAGCACACAATTCTTATGGGAATGAAGGGACTCAGTACAGAGGTGTGTACATGGTTAAGGAACCCAATAGCAAGGTTTGATGCCACGACTGGGCTTGAAGGGGCAAAGGGAAGGAAGAGTGTTGCAGAAGCGCTAAGAGAGCTGCAATTCTGGAGGCCCTTGGGACTGCCCAGGGGGAGCTGTGGTGACTGTGGGAGGGAACTAGGACCAGAGCAGAATGTGGAGGAGCAGACACACTCACCTCACCTTCTGTGCGTTGGCCAAACACAGCTGGAAACCAGAGTCCAAGGCTGTTGGGTACTATTCAACTTTTCTCTTGTTGCATCACAAGTTACCCAAAAGCACAGAGGCTTGAAACAATAAACACTTATTAATCCCTTCCAGTTTCTGTGGGTCAGGAATTTGGAAGCAGCTTATCTTGGTGCCTCCAGCCCCAGGTCTCATATGAGATTGCAGTCAAGATGTCCATTTTTTGAAGGTTTGTCCGGAATGGAAGGGGGCTTCCCACGGACAGAGGAGCCTGGTGGGCTGTGGTCCACAGGGTCACAAAGAGTTGGACACAACTGAAGTGACTTATACATATACACACAGCACACTGGAGTGGAAGATTTGTTTCCGAGGTGGCTCATTTAACGCGACTGAAAAACTGTTGCTCATTTTTGGCAGGAGGCCTAAAATCTTGCCCCCACATGGGCCTCCTTGTAGCTCCTTGAGTGTTTTCATAACGTGGTACCTGACATGGTACCTGGCTTCCCCCAGAGTGAGTGATCCAAGAGCCCATGGTGGAAGCTAAGAGCCTTTTACAAGCAGCCTGGGAAATCACACATTGTCATCTTGGTCCCACAGATCCACCTGTGGGATGAGACCACACCAGTTGTGAATAGCAGGAGCCAAGAATAATTGGGGCCACTTCAGAGATACCACTGGGCACAGAACACAACAGAGAGGGCAGAGAATGAATTGAAAGGAATGGGTAAAATGTGGAAATCAGGGACTAATCAGCAGCCTTCCTGACCATCCTACTTAAGATATTGTATGCATTCCTGCCACTCTCTTCCCCTTTGTTATTTTTCTCCACAAGACAAAGCTACTTGACATACCAGATACTTATTTGTTTGCTTTTATTTTTTGATTCCCCTACTATCATATGAACTGGCTGGCACCTAGTAAGCTTCCAATAAATACCTGTGTATTTGAATGTATAAATTATACTCAATTTGAGATAGAANTCTAGGAGTCTTACAAGCAACACAGTTGATTCTTGGTCTTCTCTTCCTCTTCATCTGGTGGTGGTGATATTTTTCCCTTCTTTTTACAGTCAAGTTTTCATATATTTTTTTCCACTTAAAAATAAGTTACATTGCCTTTTATTTATTTGGCTCTCGATTGAGTTCTGTTTTCAGAAGTCTTATTTTTAAAAATGGCTCTTATGAGAAAAACCCTTCTCTCTTAATCTTTCCCCCTTGTTTTCCCCTCTTCTATTTATTCCTGAAACCTGCCAAGGGCACTTGTGGGGACTTCTGCGGCACCTATGAGGCTAAAGAGATTGCTGGCCTTTGCTTACTGAGGGTCCAAAGAGAGTAGGTTGCAAGCAGAGAACATTTCTCCTGGGCCCCACTGGAGCCCATGTTCACGATATTTTCTCCATTGACTGACCATGAGGAGAAGAAGTGGGCTGCCCCAGGAACTCTGTGCCCAAATCTAGGATGGGTGGAGGATGGTTTTTCTCCTCCAGTAGCCCTACAGGGTGTGTTATTAACATCTTTCCAGAAACGAAGTGGGAGAAACTAATCCCATATGTCATGAAACAGCTTCCCTTGGAGTGGAGGAGTAGTAGTCAAAGTGATCAAAACACATGATTTGATGCCACGTGTGCACACGTATCATTCCATACAACATCTACACAGAAGCATTCACTCATAATTCGGTACACCTCGTTTTACCATCCGTACCAGAATCGGCAGCTTTCATCTCTTGTTAATACTAAACCTAATCCCGGCTGCCAACTCAGTTAGTTAGAGTGTGGTGCTATTTCATAAACCTCATCATTTACACATTATAATATAAATAATGAGTAATTCTTGTAAAATCCATTCATTCATTTAACAAAGATTTTTTTAGTGAGTGCTCACTGTGTATCAGGTGCCCTCAAGATAAGCAAACAGTTATCACTCAAGAAATTTAGTGGTAGAAAGGTGTTTTTATTTTCCCATCCGATGAATGTTGTAAATGGTGGGACTTTGAAGAATTTCCTTAGATTATTATTCCAGAATAAAATGGGAGTTTGTCTTGAAAATCCATTCATTCTAGACACTTTAATTTCTTCCTTGAAATCTTTGTTTTTTCTAATGGTGTCCCCTCAGCTAAGGGCTTCCCTGGTAGCTCAGTTGGTAAAGAGTCTGCCTTTAATGCAGGAGACCCTGGTTTGATTCCTGGGCTGGGAAGATCTGCTAGAGAAGGAAACAGCTACTTACTCCAGTATTCTGGCCTGGAGAATTCCATGGACTGTATAGTCCATCTATGGGCAAGTAAAACTTTTCTTCTTGACTATATTAGTTGAGGTTATTGTTACCACTTTGTTCAGATGTAAAACCATTGATATATGTAATCCTTAAGTGAAAGTTCAGGTCATGTAGTTTTCCATGCCTATATCAGAGTACCAAGTGTGTTTATAAGGTTTTTTTTTTTAAAGGATTTTTTTAAAGTCATATTTATGCTATCAGTTTTCAGATAATATAACTCTACTTTCTGGATGCAAAAATTTGATGGTGGAAGGTTAGAGGGGCTGTCTGTAAATGTTTAATAGCAAACAGATAGCTTGGCTGTGGTCTGAATCAATTTCAGTATTTTGTGCTGGGAAGGAATCAATGACAACCACCAGTCTTGAGCAAGTAACCCAGTCTTTCCACTTGAAAACAAAACCATTAATAGTTGCTTCCTAACATGTTACTATAAGTTTTTTTTTTTTTTTTTTTTGCTGTGCCGAGATATGTGGGATCTTAGTTCCCTGACCAGGGATCAAACCTGGGCCCCCTGAGGTAGAAGAACAGATTCTTAATCACTGGACTCCCAGGATGTAATTTTTTTTTAAACTATAAATAAAACTACAGATGTTTGGCTTATAATCTTCCTCCTAAAATTAATCTCTGTACCTCACTTGAAATGCTTTTGACTTTACCCATAAATGCAACAAATATTTACTGTGCACCTATATGGCTATGTTCTGAGCATTTATTAGAGATACAGCATGAGTAGGACATGACCTGTGTGTTCCAGAATTCCACACATGGTGGAGGATAGAAGAAGGGAAACACACAAGGAAATACAGTGTGATAAGAGCTATAACCAGGATAAGCAATAGGGGATTTGTGGAGGAGCAGGGTAACAACTAACTCAGCCATTTTGTTTTAGAAAACTGTGCAAGTAAAAGTAGTAATTTGCTAAGAAATCTTATTTATTGGCTACGTTTGCCAAGTCAGTCATTTGAGATTTTCAAATTTACTATACATCATGCAATTCTTTTCTGCTGAAATTACCTGTGTAATCGTACAAGTAATATTTAAAGAATGTTGAATAACTTCTTACAGAAGTAACTGAAACCATTTTTGTAACATTTCATTGAAAGTTATAGCAAATTCTTCACATTTACTGAAAATGCACCTTCCAAGTTTACAAATTGTAAAAAAAGCCATCAACTGACAAACCTTCATAAGAGCTTTTTACATATACTGAGACTTCATTATCATCTTAGTAAATAACAGATATTGCTTCCTGATTTAAGATTCTTATTTGGTTGGTAACTTCAGGGTCTTTCCTGTTTCAATATCAATAGCACATTTTCCTCCTTGCCACATCCTCTTCTCAATTTCTGATTCCCAAGGACATTTGTGGTCATATTTTAGGCAGCCTTGGTGGTTTGTTTGTTCATTTTCTTAGAATTTTGTAAAATGTATGCTCTTACACCTTAAAAGTAGTCAGTAGTACTCATAACTTTCTTCCACAGGACCTCATGGTTTCAACTCACTTAAAGTTAACCAACTTGTCCTGAGCACACACAGTTTACAGAGAGCAGAGACACAGCCCTGCCCTCAGGAAGCACTCAGTCTAGTTAGCCTCCAGTGGACTTACGAGTAGAGACAGATTCATCACCCAGCACTCAACATCACAATGCTCTCCTGACCTCCTGTGGTTCTGTTTCTGAAATTCTACCACAGGAGAATCCAAGGTGAGAAACTTAAGACTTAGGAGCAAACTAGAGCTGGGGAGACCAAGGTCATAAGCAAACCTGTGAATGTTCTTTGCAGTAGGGAAATCACCTAAAACATAATGACAAAAGGTCCTTAAACATCTTTTATTGTCCAGCCTTTTGCCAACTTATTTACCATCCAAACAGATCAGCCTGTCTGACAACACATTTGGCAGAGAAGAATCAAATCTTGCCCTTCTGCCTTGTCTGCAAATCATTTAGTTATTATCTTATAGCTTTTCTTTCAAGATACTTCAAAATGATTTACTTGTGTGATATTAATCTCACTGGTTCGTCCCCTTTACTTCTGACCTTCTCGAAGGCTTGTTTTTCCCAGGCTTTGCTTGTGTGCCGTGTTCCCTCACCTCTGCCATACTTGGTTGCTGACTCCTTCCTCTTGATCTTGTTGCTTGTTTCCTGCTGTTTCTGCTTTTCTGCATGTTTCTTCAGAGACTTTTGAGAGGGGGTGAGTTGTATTTTGCAGAATCATGCTTTGTTTTTATGGTAACAATGCACTTGGTTTAAACTCTTTCATCACCCTGATGGACAGCCCAGCTCTACTTTCCGCTGGTGGAGGGTTTGAAACATTTTCTGGTTCTGGGAAGACACGAAGCAGGCAGCATCCACTCAGGGAGTGTCTGCCCTTTGTCCCTGCTTATGCTGGCCAAGCGCTCCCTGTGCACAGCTGTTTGGATCCACAGCCAGGCCTCCATGGCTCTTTCTTGCCTGCTTCCAGCTCTGACTCCTTCCCCATCTCTTGCCTGCTTCCTGCCATTGTCCCTTCACACCCAGTGTCTTCTTCAACAAGACCTCCTGCTTTACAGCTAGCCCTCCTCCAGTCCCCCTCAGCTCCCATCTCTCTTTGGCCTCTGAGCCACACCCTCCGGCCTTCCCTTCCCATCAACACTTGTATTTCTTGTTGCTGTTATTCTGTCCTTCTGTCATGTCCAATTCTTTGTGACCTCTTGAACTACAGCACGCCAGGCTTCCCTGTCCTTCACTATCTTCTGGAGTTTGCTCAAACTCATGTCTACTGAGTCAGTGATACCATCCAGCCATCTCATCCTCTGTCGCCCCCTTCTCCTCTTGCCCTCAATCTTTTCATTTCTTGAACTCATGGATCCCTGTCAACCTCCCCAGGGCTGTATGTAGTACAAACATATAGACCCTTGAGTTAACAACCCAAATGGATTCAGTCCTGGTGACATGTCAGGCAACTTAAGGGGAAAATCGGGGAGCATTTAGCTCTGCCCAGTGCAAAGGGAAAGGACAGCTCATGCTTCTCTGGAGGAAGAAGAGGTGGCCATCCCTCGGCAAACCCCTTGTTCTACTAACTTTTGGGCTGGGGTTCACTGCAGAGACCAACATGTCCCACTTGTGAGGGTCAGCCACTCTCTCAAGAAACATTAGTTCTACCCACCCTGACCCCTGACTCTCTATGAACCAAATATGATTCATCTCCTTGGCTCCTAACAGCTGGGGGTAGGCTCAGATGTCTCGGGGGAAGGAATGATCATGTGACACACAGATCAGATCCTGATTATGCCTTTTTTTTTTTTTTAAGTCTTTAGAGAGACTGTTCTGTTCTTTCAGTTAATCCAAGTAATGCCTGGAATTCTGGATTTTCTATGATAAGATAACAGCTGAATGATTCATTTATTTATTCTTGATTATTATTCAGCACTACAATTAAGCCATTAAGTGTACCATTGGTGCATATAAGTGGACAAGATTTGTTAAATTACAAATTCACCTTCTTATTCCCGTTTTGCTTTTCCCTCTCCAGGAACTGCAGTGTTGGTAGTTTCTGGGTCCTTCCTAAAACAATAGAATAAGGAAGGGGAGAGAGAGACCCAGACTGAGACATGGGCAGAAAAGCAGAGGGGGCTTAGCCAGAGAAGGCAAGTCAAGCAGGATAGTAAAGAAATAGTTGGGCAAGGCGAAGGGAGAGGACAGACGGAGGAACAGTATTTAATGAGATTAGAGGGAGAGTTTGGAGAGTGAGGGGCTCTGGGACAGCTTGTGAGTTGGCAAAAGCCAGAAAATGCAGGAGGGAATGTGACAGGGTTTCTGGCTTATAAATTAGTCTCTTTTAAGTTTATCCAGAAATGCAAGTAAAGAATAGCTTTCTTTCCTTTTTTTTTTCTGCTTCTTTTTAAAATTTATTTTATAAATTACATTTTTGTTGCCAGACTGTGCTTCTTTATAAACAATTTAGTGAAGAAATGAAACCAGGAGTTACCCCAGATTCTTCAGCGTTACACAGAGAACAAATATTCAGAATACATGTATGTACCCCGGCTTTCAGCAGACAATTTGGAAAAAAACACCAAAAACAAGCAGTAGAGGGATTCTTGCTTCTTACCCCATGACCAACTTCTCAAATCAGAAACTTCCTTTTCCCCTCTCCACCATGCACCCAAAAGAAAACAAGAGCACTTTTGGAATCTCTGCCAGAACCATGTTCTTTCATTACACAAGCATCTGTTAAGTACCTACTATGTAACAAGTAAATGGCAATGGCAACCTACTCCAGCACTCTTGCAACCCACTTCAGTACTCTTGTCTGGAAAATCCCATGGACAGAGGAGCCCTGGTAGGCTGCAGTCCATGGGGTCGCTAAGAGCTGGATACGACTGAGCATCTTCACTTTAACTTTTCACTTTCATGCATTGGAGAAGGAAATGGCAACCCACTCCAGTGTTCTTGCCTGGAGAATCCCAGGGATGGGGGAGCCTGGTGGGCTGCCATCTATGGGGTCACACAGAGTTGGACACGACTGAAGCGACTTAGCAGCAGTAGCAGCAGCATGTGACAAGTAAAAATGAACTGACCATGGCCCTAGCCTTTAGGGCTAATATTGATGAGTGAGGTGGACATTTTAATAACTCATCAAAACACTGCAGTTAGTGCTGCTATGGAAACAGAGGCTAGGCCCTGTGCTCTCGTGAGGCAAGGAAGACAGCCCTGCTTGCTTGGTAACAGGAGGCTTCTGCGAGAAGCTGAGTTTACAGTGGTAAGTGGGAGTCACCAGCAGACAAAACGGAGGAAAGAATAAGGGCTTCTGGTGAAAGGAAGAGCATGTGCTAAGATGTGGAGGAGAGACGAGCATGACCCCAAGAGAAGCCATGAATGTGGGTCAGATTGTAACTGGTTAGCTAATAAGGTTGGGATGGAGGTGGGTGCCATTATAAAAGGCCTACTGTGCCGTGCAAAAGAATTAAGACTTGTATTCTGCAAGCAATGAGAAAGAGAGATTCTGAAAAATTATAGCAGGGCTGTGGCTTGCTCACCTCTTCATTTTAGAGCTGTACTTCTAGAGAGCATGGCTTAGAAGAGAGACTGGAGGTACGGGGACAAAACAGAAAGCATTTCAGTCATCTCAGTTCAGTTCAGTCTCTCAGTCGTGTCCGACTCTTTGTGACCCCGTGAATCACAGCACGCCAGGCCTCCCTATCCATCACCAACTCCCAGAGTTCACTCAGACTCACGTCCATTGAGTCAGTGATGCCATCCAGCCATCTCATCCTCTGTCGTCCCCTTCTCCTCCTGCCCCCAATCCCTCCCAGCATCAGAGTCTTTTCCAAGGAGTCAACTCTTCGCATGAGGTGGCCAAAGTACTGGAGTTTCAGCTTTAGCATCATTCCTTCCAAAGAAAGCCCAGGGCTGATCTCCTTCAGAATGGACTGGTTGGATCTCCTTGCAGTCCAAGGGACTCTCAAGAGTCTTCTCCAACACCACAGTTCAAAAGCATCATTCTTCGGCGCTCAGCCTTCTTCACAGTCCAACTCTCACATCCATATATGCCCACAGGAAAAACCATAGCCTTGACTAGATTGACCTTAGTTGGCAAAATAATGTCTCTGCTTTTGAATATGCTATCTAGGTTGGTCATAACTTTTCTTCCAAGGAGTAAGCGTCTTCTAATTTCATGGCTGCAGTCACCATCTGCAGTGATTTTGGAGCCC
>SJYV01041336.1:97728-134398 GCA_006410875.1 Neotragus pygmaeus | reverse complement strand
CTTCCAAGGAGTAAGCGTCTTCTAATTTCATGGCTGCAGTCACCATCTGCAGTGATTTTGGAGCCCCCCAAAATAAAGTTTGACACTGTTTCCCCATCTATTTCCCATGAAGTGATGGGACCAGATGACTATTGAGCTTTAAGGCAACTTTTTCACTCTCCTCTTTCACTTTCATCAAGAGGCTTTTTAGTTCCTCTTCACTTTCTGCCATAAGGGTGGTGTCATCTGCACATCTGAGGTTATTGATATTTCTCCCGGCAATCTTGATTCCAGCTTGTGTTTCTTCCAGTCCAGCATTTCTCATGATGTACTCTGCGTATAAGTTAAATAAGCAGGGTGACAATATACAGCCTTGATGTACTCCTTTTCCTATTTGGAACTGGGAAAGACCAAAGCATTGTTGGCCAGGGTAATAGACAGGAGGAGTTTGGTTGAAGAGCTAGTTTCATGGTGGGTATGAAGGATGAGGAACTTTAAACCAGACTTAGGGTTGAAAAGACAGATGGTTCTGGTATTGTTCTTATATTCCTGCTGAGGGCAAATGGTTTGTAGTCCTCACTGTAGAGAATATAGAAAGAGGAACAAGCTTTGGATGAGGCAATGTATATAATTTGGGAAATGCTGATATTAAAGAACTACAAGAAGCATCCAGCTAGAATGCTCGATAACACAGTAGAGATATCAAGCTAAAATCATGGCCTCCTTACCACCTTATCTGCCAAGTAAACATAAAAAGTACAAGGTATCCGTGCCTACAAACAGAGCCACTGTGAACATGTCATGTGAGATATAATTGTATCTCCTAAGAAATGGACACTGTGCAGACTGACTGTGCATATTTCCCATGATTGTGTTAAGAGCTCTGAACTAGGTTAATCTCTCTTGACCCATCTATACTCCATTTTTCTTTCTCTCCAGAAAAAGAAGCTATTTGAATCAGTTGAAAGCAATGAGATTAATGACAGAAAGAAAAAGATCTTAAAATCTAGTTTTTAGCTTTGAAGAGAGATTGGTTATTACTTTCTAGCAACGGGCAGGTTAACCCATTGTCTTGGGGCCAGAGATGGAAGAACTGATCAGAAGGCAGCAGGCCTTAGTGTCTGAAAGAGATTTCCCGTTGTAGACATAAAGATAGGACCAGCCACTCTCACGGTTAAGAGAGAGAAAGTGAGAAGGGTGGCAGAGATGATTTAAACAACACTAAGAAAAAGAGACCTGTTTGAATCCAGAGTTCATGCCAGCATCCGCTGCTAGTTTAAAATTGACCAAAGATTTGTTTCAATAATCTCTCCAACCATTCTTACTTGTGCTTCTCATTTTTCTTAGACTTGATATCGTATATATTTAAATTTTCATTTAAACGCTTCCAGTAACCTTTGGCACCAGGATTCCTGACTTGGAGGAATCCTGATCACTGGGCTATAGGAGGCCATGGGGATTTAATGCAATCCTCTCCCGCTACAGTTCTGGTTACTGGTGGTTCAAAAGTAGTTCCCCATTTAAAATCTTGAAACAATCCATTCATAATTTTCTGATGTTAATGAGTTGATTTCAGGGTACTTTTTAATAAAAGATTTCTAGGTAGAAGAAATAAGCAAACTCTTATTCATGGAATATCAAACCAAAACAAAGGGTATCCCGGGGACTGTCTCAGAACACTTCATAGAAATTGAATTCTGTATCTTCCAGGCTAATGTGCTGTGGTCCTTTAGGTGGGATAGGAAGGCTCACCTGGTGACTTCCCTGATGATAGAATTATCCTGCATCAGCCCTAGTTTTCCAATGTTCCTTGTTAGTTTACTTGCTAGACGGGTGAGGCAAGGCTGGGCTAAAATGTAGAGCTGAGAATTTACTCTGTTACCCAGGGAGATTAGCTTTCCAAGGACTGATTCTTGAGGAGAGGTTTCTTAACAATGTTGCCTGGACAGTAGAAGGAGTCCCCTCTCCCCTACCCTCATCCTGTATTTCATTTGTAGCTTCCCCAAAGCACCTTGTGTTCCTAATGAGGAAGAATGACTCACAAGATGAATAAATTCAGAGCCCCAAGAGCAATGAGGTTTAGTGGTGAATATACTAACCATGGGGAATCAGGAAACCAAGTGGTGGTCCTGGTTTGGCTGCCGACTGCTAAAGTTACTCACCATCTCTGAGCTTGTGTCCTCTAAAAAGAGCTCTGGTACGTCAAACATATCTTATGTTTTAGGAAAATATTATTATCATGTTGTGCATCATTTCATTTAATCCTCAAGTTTCTGCTGTGGAGTATGACTCTGCGCTCTGTTGTTCCGGTCATGCCCAACTCTTTGTAACCCTATGGACTGTAGCCTGATAGTCTCCTCTCTTCATGGGATTCTCCAGGCAAGAACACTGGAGTGGGTTGCCATGCCCTCCTCCAGGGGATCTTCCTGACCCAGGGATTGAACTTGCATCTCCTGAGTCTCCTGCATCAGCAGGAGATTCTTTACCACTAGTGCCACGGGGTGTGACTTTAATCACCTCTTGAGTCTCCTCCATCAGCAGGTGGATTCTTTACCACTAGTGCCATGGGGTGTGACTTTAATCACCTCTGTTTTTGCAGATGAGAAAACTGAGGCAGGTAGAGGTTAAATAATTTGCCCAAGTTCATAGCCAGTAATGACAGCTTGGACTCAAATACTGGTGGGCAGACTGCCTGCAGTCTCTCCCCTTATTGCTAACACTCCACCACCTCCTAAAGTGAAGGGAAAGGCTGAGAGAATGGCGAGGGTCCTTTTAGTCCTGCTGGTGTAGGGCAGAGGGCTCTGTTTCTGGGGGGAGAAGATCAAGCTTTCAGCCCCACCTCGTTCCTTCCCACTACTGAGAATCTCTCGGGGAATACGTCTTCACTACTAGATCACAGGTAGAACTTCTTATCTCCTATGCCCCACAAAAATACATGTCAGGGCCATTCTTTTCTGAGCACGTGGGTTAAGCCAAAGCTCAGTGTAGTAGAGCCTTGGAGAAATGAAGCGTCAGGAATGTTGGCCACAGAGAGAAGTGTTTCAGCCAGAAGCTGTAAGCTCCCAGCTCGCTGGCTTGGTAGGGACCCCAGTAAATGAGGATAAGCCATGGAGGCTGGCACTGGATCTCGGGGGCAGAATGTGGTCAGGGGCTGCGGACCCCTCAGAACAACAGCAGCAGCAGCAGCAGCAACAAACCAAGTTCAAGCTAAGAAAGCAGACTGTGTGGCGGAAGGGGGCTGAAAGCAGGAGGGAATGAGGGGGAGGAAGGAGCAGACAGGACCAAAGGGACCTGGAAAAAAAGAGGGAAGAGGATTCTAGTCACATCGCCGGGAGACAGGCAAAGGGTTCCAGTGAGCCCTGAAATGGAAGGAGAGGGGAAGAAGTAAGCAGCTCACTGTAAGCTAGAGGAGGAAGTGGGAGATGCGCTGCTTCCTGTAGAAAGACCGATGATTGAAGACAAAGCTGGGTGGGGACTAGTCCCTGGGCTGCAGGCGCCGCTGCTACACATACACACAACGGCTGCCGCTCCGTGGGCAGCTCCTACTACTGCGGGGCTGGGCTGGGCGGGCTGCGCCGGAGCTCGCCTGCACTCAGCCGCGCGGAGGGCGGAGGAAAGCCACTCTCCCCGGACCAGCCTCGGGAGCCAAGGTAAAGGAAACGCTTTTCGTGTTGCTCCTTGTTAAGTGGGGAAAATGACCACCGCTAGCGGTTTTAAGGGCAGATTTCGAAGGGGAGAAAAGCACATTGTTCGGGGATGGGAGGAAATGATCAGGATGGGATCTGTTAGGAGGACTTTGAGAAGGACCAAATTTGTGACACCTAGGTTTGAAAAAATAATCCTTATTAGCTTCCGTGACTCATCAGGAAAACATGCTAAATATTAAGAAGCTGTTTGCAGAGTTCTCTTGTAGGAAAAGCAGAGCCCAGGCGGAATCAATGGGGGCTGTGAAGCTGTGGGCTGACCATCTGAGCGTCGCAGTCCTGTTTCAGGGGTGTAAGTGGTGTAAAATGTTAATTGCATTATCTTTCTTACACGGAGCACTGGAGTGGTCTGTCTTGCAGCATAAAGATCGTGATTTGGCTTTTTATGTTGTTTGTTTGTTTGGGGAGGGGTAAATCCTTTTGTACTCAGAATTTGCCAACAAAGGCTGGAATTGCGTATGTGAGGGACAGTATTTACCATTTAAAAAACGGTGTCTTCCTCCCTCTGAGCTCTGCAGCTGCTCTCAGGATAACCTTAGAAACAGCTATCAGTTGGCAGTGGGTCTTATCCTAAAGTTGCATCCTTTCTCAAAGGAGTGGGGCGAGTTTAACTTATCTAGAACCAGATAGGAGTGTATATATGGATTTTATGTTTATATAGATTTTATTCAGCTCTGGGTCAAGGTACATATTAGCCTCGGTGAGGGACAACATGTTAAAGTGTTGCCGGAGTCATTTCCTTACCTGCATATGCTGTGTGTGGACAAAATAGTGAAATCAGAACGTGATTTTTATTCTTTGATTTTCTTGAGCAATGGGTCTTCTTATTGAGAGTCTGTGGCCCTGGCTTGTTCATATTTGTGAATGATACATACATGTGCAGTAAATAGGTCTAACGGATTAGAAATGAAATTGTGAGATTCTTTTCTCAGAGTATGTAGGAAGAAGAGTTTAATATCCCAACATAGCCTGATTTTAAAAATTAACCTTTGTCTCCAATAAGAAGTATGGTTAAGCAATAAATGACCATTGATAAAAACATTTTGTCTTGCATTTTTAGAATAAAAGGAGATACATTTTCAAAGGAAAGAAAGAACTGCTTATAGTGGAGTAAAGATAATAAAAAGGTCATATTTAGACACTCATAAATTTTTTAAATGTGGGTTTTAAATACTAACTATGCCATGGAGAGTGTATATGCTTCCTTTTTTATCATTATTCTCAATTGTGAAGTTTCTTTTAATGTCTTTATGAAATTAATTTGGCTTCTCAAAATATGTGGGGTAACAGCACATTTCAGAAATAAGAATTTTGGGGTCCTTAAGGAATAAAATGTCTAATTTTCTGAGCCTATTTATGATGACTAACAGGCAAAGTATTACTGGTGTTGAGACCATGGAGCTCCCCTGACAGATCTGTTGAATTTAATCAAACCTGTGGGCAAAGGAAGTCATGCCACGTACTCCATGGCTCCAGTTCCTGTATGTCTGCTAGAGTAAAATATGTAAAGATCATCTACCTAAAGAAGAGATCCTGGGTGGATCTTGGATCCAGAATGCCCCTAACTGTAGCTATATGCTCGAGCTGCCTGTCATGAAATGGAAAGTTGGGAGTCTGGGCTATATGAGTGAAAATGGGACTCACCCTCTGGTACTTACTCATCTACAGTCTGGATTCACTAGGTAATGCCAACACCCTGCTTTGTGTGGGGATGTGATGTGGAGACAATCTGCCTTACTTCTCTCTGTGTTTCATAAAAGAGTAAGAAAATGAAATCTTGGGTCATAGACACAGGGGAGTCCAGAAACCCCCTGCTCTCTTTTTAAAAGGTGTGGAACAAGAGATGCCTATTTTTGCATAGCCCAAAACAGTTCCTTAATTGTTAAATCCCAGCTTGAAGCACAACATGAATGAGTAACAGCAGATCAGTAACTATGATAGTAGGAGGTTTAGGAAAACGATGAAGAAACTCCTAGCCTGTAAAATGGGACTATTTCCACTTCTTCTGGCCATACAGAATATAAAAAGACATACTGCTTTTGTCCAGAGTGTTTTGAGTCAGCCGACACTGAAATTTTAATTGTGTGTGTGTTTTTTTTCCCCTGCCATATGGCTAATGGCAGAGTGGAAACACGACTCCATTATTTCCTGGCCAGTCCTGGGCCTCATGGTGGGCTCCTAGTGAATGCATTTGGTTGACTGACTTTTTTAGCATACTTCAGAAGGCAGGCTCAACTTTTAAGTATAAAAGCTCTTTAGTCAAAGCACAAAGCCTCTTCAAAGACAACTGTGGGAGCAGAAAACAGCACGGTAGAGTGAAAAGAACACAGGCTTCGAGAGGCAGGCAAATTTGCCTTTGAATACCACCACTAGTTCTTGCTCCTTGACCTTGTACGTTAATTTATGAACCTTGCTTTCTTCACTGTAAAGAAGGGTTAATAATCAAGGTATTTTTTCATCATTGTTTGTCGTGTTACAGTTTTATTTGGCTTTTGCTTTTGTGTATGATTTGTGAGTACCTGTCAGGTACATAGTAGGTACTCAGGTCCTTTTTTCTCCTTCATCAGGAAAAGTTAGTCTATTCTTAATCTTTGCCACCATCTCAAAGATTCCAGGAGACATTTTTTTAATTGCAGTTAAATATGTATATAAAACATAAAATTTCCCATTTTGACCATTTTTAAGTATACCATTCTGTGGCATTAAGTATATTGACATTGTTGTAACCATCACCACCATTCATCTCCAGAGCTTTTTCATCTTCTCAAACTGAAAATCTGTTGCATTAAACAGTAATTTCCCATTCCCTCCTCCCACTAGCAACCACTATTCTCCCGTCTGTTCATGAATCTGACTACTCATAGGTACCTCATATAAGTGGAATCATGCGGTATCTGTCCTTGTGATGGCTTAATTCATTTACCAAAATGTCTTAAAGGTTCGTCCATGTTGTGACATATGTTGTAATTTTATGCCTTGTTTAGGCTGAATAATATTCCATTTTATGTATATATTATATTTTCTGATCCATTAATCTACTGATGGACATTGTGGTTACTTCCTTGTTTTTGCTTTTGTAACTAATCCTACTATGATCATGGGTGTACAAACATCTGTGTGAGTCCCTGCTTTCACTTCTTTTGGGGTACCTAGAAGGGTTAAATGCTGTGTATTATATGGTAACTGTGTTTAATTTTTGAAGAATGACTATACTGTTTTCCATAGCAACTATGGTGACACCAGTGGTAAAAAAAATCGCCTGCCAGTGCAGGAGACACAGGAGAGGAGGGTTCGGTTCCTGGGTCAGGAAGATCCCCAGGAGGAGGAAATTGCAACCCACTCCAGTATTCTTGCCTGGAGAATTCCATGGACAAAGGAGCCTGGCAGGCTACAGTCCATGGAATTGCAAAGAGATGGACACGACTAAGCAGGCACCACAATGTAACAGACACAACATATTTCCATTGCAGCACATTAGGGTCCCAATTTAAATTTCCCTGAGGATTAGTGATGTTGAATGTCTTTTCATGTGTATATTTGTGATTTGTTGTCTTCTTTAGAGAAATGTCTATTCAAGTCCTTTACCCATTTTAAAAAATTGGGTTGTTTTCAAGATGTATTTAAATGGTGGCATCCCTTAACATGGTGTGTCAGAAAGATCATGACTATAATATTTGTGTTTAATCTCTTGCATGCACCAATATTACCCCTGCCCAAGTGAAATACTTCTCTCAAAGGTAACTTTTAAACTGAAAAGGAGAAAGCAAATCTGCATAGATCCTGGTAATTGGTAACATCAAGAACCAGATAGTGAAATTCAAACCCTTATTGTAGACCAGTGATCCTGCTGGCGGGACCTCACTTAAGTGTCCTTTTAGTCTCTACACATTAGCTTCAGGAGGAAAAAATGCCCAACAGGTAACAATTTCAACTACAGTACTAAGTTTTTCTCGAACTTTTTCTAATAGAGAGGATTAATCTTGGAAAGGGGCTATAGTAGTTAAACAACAACAGATTCTGAGAGAAGTTTCTACTAACAAAATGTGATTCTAATCCAAATTTCATATCTTAAAATAAAAAACCCTGTATTTCATTCTCCACCACAGATTTCACTCTCTATTCCAAAACCAGAGAGGCAGGGTATGGATAGGGCTGAGGACATCTGAGTGGAATGATTAGGTAGGACTCTGATGAACAGCAATGATACCTGAGATGGTGTGGTTGAAGATGTTGACCTTGAATGGTTTGAAGAGCTCCTGAAAGATTGTATATTAATGGTATGTTAATTTTTTGTAATACACTCTGTGTGTGTACTAAGAGGTTGGATAATGGCCCCCAACTTTTTAAAATTTGCAAATCCATTGATTCTACAGTTACTGGGAAGACCTATGACTGGCTTTACTAGATCCAGATGAGAGAGGGGAATTACAGCGCTGGGTTAAGTGTTTNGTAATACACTCTGTGTGTGTACTAAGAGGTTGGATAATGGCCCCCAACTTTTTAAAATTTGCAAATCCATTGATTCTACAGTTACTGGGAAGACCTATGACTGGCTTTACTAGATCCAGATGAGAGAGGGGAATTACAGCGCTGAGTTAAGTGTTTGTCCCAGTCTAGGCTAGGACATCATGAAACAAATGGTAGAGCTAAAAACTACCTGGGAACAAACCTATCCTGTATCACCCCCTCAATGATGGATTATAAAATAGACCCAGAATTTACCTTTCTAGAACTGCACAGTGGATTAATACCTCGTTTCTCAATTCAGTTTCCATTTTACTTTCCTCCATTGTAGAGAAAAGGTTTAGAAAAAGTCATTCTACTTTGGCACTTTAAAATTTGTTTGGAAGACCATATTATTTTGTTTAAAAAGAAGGTGATGTTTACATTTTATATGCTATGTTTCTCTGCTCAAATTTGTTCACATGTAAAGATGTCACTGTGGAACTGAGGTTCAGATTTTCAAGTAAGAGCATTAGAAATATATGTGGTTCCCTAAAACTCTTATGTTAAAGAAAACGAGTTATGTTTGATGGGAGTCGATGTTCATACAGTGTTCAGAATCTCCAGAGGGCTTCATTAAACTTTAAAAAAGAGAGAGCTCAATTCTCAAACTCTAGTGGTAACGTGTGTCTTAGAAGTGAAGATAGAAAACAAAATCAGCCCTTCTATCTTGTGACAAATATGTTTAAATGATCAGCCCTTAATGTTTGAAAGATGTAGGAAAATCGGGTAGGTGACCCTTCCTCCCTGTTTCTTTGGCCTTCCATCTGTCCCCTTGTTAGCCTGGCTGCCAGGGTCATGCTTTCCCATGATCCTCTGCCCCAGTCACCCGGCAATAGAACTGAAGGAGAGGGTTTGGAAACTGAGGTGATGGCTTCACTTCAGAGTCCTTGCAACACCAGCAAGGACTTTGCTGTTTTTGGAAAATCCTTTTCTTTTTTATTTCACTTTTTTACTCCACTCTGCATTTTTAATGAAAACAGTGAAATCCAACCCCCCATTTCCTTTTTTCATTGCAGGTCACTTTTTGTTTTTCAGAGGATGTATGTATTATGGAATTCTTCAATCTCATTCTTTACCACCTCAAAATTTCTCATGTCTTCCTTCATTTTCTTCTCCTTTCTTCCTAGGTTGTATTAGCACAGCCTTTCTTTCAATCCAAAAGTCAACTCTTTACTTGGAACGTGTCATTTCTTTTTACTTTCTAGGGGGCTATGTCCTGATGATAATTCTGTCTCCTTCCTACATATTTGGTTTCTTCCTTTTATTGACCCTTTCCTCTGCCTGCAGACTTGTTTCAATTCAGTTCAGTCACTCAGTAATGTCCAACTGTTTGTGACCCCATGGACTCAGCACACCAGGCTTCCCTGTCCATTACCAACTCTCAGAGTTTACTCAAACACATGTCCATTGAGTCAGTGATGCCGTCCAACCATCTCATCCTCTGTCATTCCCTTCTCCTCCTGCCTTCAACCTTTCCCAGCATCAGGGTCTTTTCTAGTGAGTCAGTTCTTCGCGTCACGTGGCCAAAGTATTGGAGTTTCAGCTTCAGCATCAGTCCTTCCAATGTATACTCAGGACTGATCTCTTTTAGGATGGACTGGTTGGGTTTCCTTGCAGTCCAAGGGACTCTTAAGAATCTTCTCCAACACCACAGTTTAAAAGCATCAGTTCTTTGGTGCTAAGCTTTCTTTACAGTCCAACTCTCACATCCACAAATGACTACTGAAAAAAACATAGCCTTGACTAGACAGACCTTTGTTGGCAAAGTAATGTCTCTGCCTTTTAATATGCTGTCTAGGCTGGTCNATGAACAGAGCTTAGGGAAATCACAAGGGAGGATGTACCTTCTCAGGGCTCCTTTATCATCCTAGACCTAGAGGGGATGAGGGCTGGGAGGAGAGGACCCTCCTACATGGAACTGCGGCCTCCAGGAAAGGGATGTGGCCCGATTATAATGATCCTACCAGCAGGAGTGCTGGGAAACTAACACCCTGAAATAATTCTCTCTTCTCTTCTCTGCTTGTGCTCACTGTTGACTAAAGTCAACTGGAAGACAATGAACAAGGAAGCTGGCTGCCGAGTTCACAGTTTAGTCTCTTAGGGTGTAGAGCTAGGTAGAACGGAATGGAGAATGGGTTTGGAGAGGCAAGTAGAAGATATTTACCACAGTTAATCGTTGTGAAGGTCTTGCATGAAAGAAATAACACCCTCTTCTCCCCCAAATCTAAGCTGTCTTATCAAAAAATTGTTTTAACCAACTTTCACTTTTTCGTTAATTGTATTTAATCAGTTTCCTAGTCCATGTTCAAATGGACCCAGATGCGATTGGTAGCATTTGGAGAGACTTCCGTTGTTCGTGTGGTAAAACCATGATCAGGAGGAGGTAAGGAGGTGATGAAACCACCCTCGTGCTTGTCCTGCTCAGACATAGGATGGGAGCCTCAACTCGAAGTTCAAGTTTAGAGGAAGGGGTGGTGAAAAGTAAGTAGATGCCTCAGAGCAACTCTGAATAGTCCACATTCTTGGGCCTCTCATAATCAAAGGAGTGACTTCTGTCCCAGAGAAGTACAGCATCCACCTCTGGTGGGTTGAGTAGGCAGTTTTCGTTTTTGGCCAGCTTGCTTTTAATCTCAGATGAATTATTTTCACTCCTTTGACCTAGGGACCAGGATTACTTGCCTTGATCTAATCCAGATTAACCATTCTGATCCACTGAGAATGAGTAAATCAATTGAATCGGATAAATCTCCATAATTGGAAAGGTATTTGTGGCAGCATAAAATGATGGGCAAAAAAAAAACCCCACAAATTTGGAGTACTACCCTAAAGCATACAGTTCTGTGGACCAGAAACTCCCTGACTTGGGAAATGCTTGGACCAAGAATCCCAGAACAGAGTTGGGACTATAATAGAAACAGTGAAAGGCAGTGTGATGTAATGAAAGGGCATGGATTTTGAGATCTCAGCCTGGTACTGACTGACCATCTTGGAAAACTTCTGTGCTTTCACATTCTCAAATTTCCTTGTGTGTAAAATGAGAGTAATTTAACTTGTTACAGAATTAATTGAAACCATATCTGCAAACTAAAAGTAGCGTTTTCCATATGCTCACTTTTTTCGGTGTGTGCTTAGTTGCTTCACGGAGAGGGCAATGGCAACCCACTCCAGTACTCTTGCCTGGAAAATCCCATGGACGGAGGAGCCTGGTAGGCTGCAGTCCATGGGGTCGCTAGGAGTTGGACACGACTGAGAGACTTCACTTTCACTTTTCACGCATTGGAGAAGGAAGTGGCAACCCACTCCAGTGTTCTTGCCTGGAGAATCCCAAGGACGGGGGAGCCTGGTGGGCTGCCGTCTATGGGGTCGCACAAAGTCGGACACAACTGAAGCAACTTAGCAGTAGCAGTAGCAATAGTTGCTTCAATTGCATCCAATTTTTTCCAGACTTTTGGACTGTAACCTGCCAGTCTCCTCAGTGCATGGGATTCTCCAGGCAAGAATACTGGAGTGGGTTGCCATGCCCTCCTCCAGGGGATCTTCCCAACCCAGGGATCAAACTTGTGTCTCCTGTGTCTTCTGCACTGCAGGCAGATGCTTTACCACTGAGCCACTAGGGAAGCCTACTTTTTTGGGGGTGGTGGGAATGGTATACTCTGTTTTTAAAAAATAGTGTTTCTTAACAGCTCTGTTGAAACATAATTGACATGCAATATAATGGACATATGATGAATGATACATATTTAAAGTTGAAGAATATTGGCTGCATACATCCATGGAAGTATAGCCACCATCAAAACAGTGAACAAATCCATGTAAAAGTTTCTTCAAAAAAAAAAAAAAGCTTCTTCATGCTCAGTAACAATCTCTCCTTTCCCTTCCCCATCTTCAGACAACTAATGATCTGCTTTCTGTCACTCTAGAAGAGTTTGCATTTTCCAGAGTTTTATGTAAATGTAGATATATATTATCTTTACTTTTGCCTGGCCTCTTTTGCTAACATAATTACATGGAGATGCATCCATGCTGTATGTATCAATATTTTATTCCTTTTATTACTGAGTAATATTCTAGAATATTGGTATGCCACAATTCATCTGCTCACCTATCAAAGGAGTTTACTCAATTATATTTTAATCCTATTTCCCTTCTTCTTCCCTCAATAATAGTATAAGAAAAAATTTTATATCCCATGTTAAGACTGCTGATATTTCTACTAATATAATCTAGGAGTAACATGATTTATAGGAATGGAGTGTAAAAGCAAGTATCACAGTAGTTGTCTATTAACCCCAGGCTTAGGTTTAGTTCTGAGTGAAGGCTAGTTCCTTCGGCTTTCTAGACTTTCTTTTGTTCTTTATCATAAATTAGCAACCCAAATGCCCATCAACTGATGAATGGATAAAATTATGGTATATCTATACAATGGAATATTATTTGCCATAAAAAGGAAGTACTGATTTATACTACAATATGGATGAACCTTTAAATCATTATGCTAAGTGAAAGAAACCAGGCACAACAGGCTATGTAATCTATGGTTCCATTTATTGAAACGTCCAGAACAGGAAAATCCTATAGATACAGAAAGTAGATTCATGGTTGCAAGACCTGGGGTGGGGGAGGGGAAATGGGGATTGTTTAAAATCTACGGACTTTGTTTTTTGGGTGAAGAAAATGTTCTGGAATTTGATGGTAATGATGGATGCACAATTTTTAAATTTTCTCCAATCACTGAACTTTGTATACTTTAAAAGGGTAAAATTTTATATGCATTGTATTTCAATAAAGTTGATTTTTTAAAAAAGCAATCTGTGCAACTTTGCGGAAGGGAATGTATTCAGGCACAGCAATTAATTTGATTTCCCATTTTTCACTCGCTAAAGAGAAAACTTAGAGCTGCTTACCTCATTGATCATGCTGCACCTGCATTTCCAGGTCATGAGCATGACGTGGAACTTTCTAGCATGAGGAAGTAAAAATGTCGCATCTGTAAATAAGTCATGTTTGGGGAGGCACTTCAGCATCACACTGTTTTGGTTTACTTGAGATGGTGAAGGGCCTGGAGCCACTTTGACTTTTTTGTCTTTTCCTTTCCTTTTAAAAATAACATGCTTTCAGATTGTCTAACCACTCTTTCCTCTAGCCTTAGTTAACCAGATACAGGATATCCTGTCGGTAAAACATCTTAGCTAAATCAGATTATTTACCAAACTCCTAATAGCAATAGACAGAACAGGGTGACAAAGTAGACGTCCAAATATTCAAAATAATCCTTGGGAAAGGAAAGAAGCCAGTGGCATAGAATTAGCAGTGATTCAATTAGAGGAACAGCTTTGGTTTCCAGCAGCTGTGGAGGATGGGAGTAAGGACAGACTTCCTCCCTTTCTAATTGTCTTCCTTCACCTGGTAAAACACCACCTTATATAGAAGGCTTTTAGCTGCTCCATTGCTGTGAATCAGGACCAACATTGTAATATCTGGAAATAGAGCTTCATCTGGTCTGTTCCCAATAAGCCAGTGTTTCCTGGGTCCTCCAGATTTGTAGTCAAGAAATGGCATGTTTTCCCCCTGCTTTTGAAAATCTTACTAGCCGAAACTTGAGTTTTGATGTCATGTAATTTAAATTAGAAAGTAAATCAAAGGATTACTCCAGGTTGAAAGTAAAACCCACGTAACTCTTACCCAGAAATGTTCCCTTTGCTTTTTGCTGTGATTTAACAAAGTTTTCCCAAGATGATTTGAAAAATTTTATGTCAGCGTGTGTGTTTATCTTGGATTTTCTGATACAGTCTCGCCAGTTTCTGGTGCACTGCAAAAATTGTGTAAGAGAAATTTCCACTTTACCCTGACTCTGGAAGAACATGACTCCCAGGGCTGTTCCTTTTGAGTATTACTCTTAAATATATCTGTTCATTTATATATTAAACATCTGCAATGCAAAGCATTCCTGTAAGATGATTAAGTGACTTCTCTAGTAATAGGATAGGCTTTGTAGGCATGGGCAAGCATAGCTCTAGATTCTGTGTGCACGTGTGTGTGAGTGAAACACACCATACATCCTGAAAATAATATGGATGTATACACATTTACATATTAAGACTATTGGTGAAACATGCATACGTTTCCTGACTTTTCTCCGTGTCTTTAAAGGCTACCGTTTGCTCCTTCCAGCCCCTCCTTTCTCCTTCTTCCTGGAAAGCCATAATCTGGATTATTTTTCTTTGTACCTGTCATTCCCCTGCTTTTTCTTAAACTGTTTAGTGTCACCTCTTTTTGAAATGGAATCATGCTTTTTCTCTGGCTTAAATTTTTACCCAACATTACATTTTGACATTAACTAGGTAGATATATTGGAGAAGGCAATGGCAACCCACTCCAGTACTCTTGCCTGGCAAATCCCATGGATGGAGGAGCCTGGTAGGCTGCAGTCCATGGGGTCGCTAGGAGTTGGACACGACTGAGCAGCTTCACTTTCACTTTTCCCTTTCATGCATTGGAGAAGGAAATGGCAACCCACTCCAGTGTTCTTGCCTGGAGAATCCCAGGGACGGGGGAGCCTGGTGGGCTGCTGTCTATGGGGTCGCACAGAGTCGGACATGACTGAAGCGACTTAGCAGCAGCAGCAGGTAGATACATGCAGCTGAAGTTCACTCATTTTCCGTACTATCTAGTATTAATTAGTACATCAGTATTTCTTCCTGTGTATGAAATATCCCACACTTTTTCTGTTAAACCCATTTGGGACATTTGGGTTGCTTCCAGTTTTGTGCTCTCATGAAAATGCTGCACAGTACACTCTGTACATGTGTCTTAGTCCTCTTCCAGGAGTTTTTCTAGGACGTATACTTTGGAGTTCAGTTGCTAGGTCATACAATATGCAATGCTCAACTTTGTTAGATAATGCCAAGTCATTTGAAAGTGATTACACTGATTCACTCTTCATTAGCAGTGTAAAAATGGGACTTTTGCTCCACTTGTTAACACAATGTTCTCTGAATTTTTGTTTTTATTAGTCTTATTGCAAATTCTGAAATTTGTTTTGGTTAACAAATATTTGGTTGGGTTTTTATTTTGCATCATCTTATTGAAAGAGACAAGAAAATAAATGTATTTGTTCACTACATTTGATAAAATTAAATGGACCATCACTAGATTCTGCCAATAGATATATTTCCAAGTGATAGCCAGCCTAAGAGTCTTGTTCCTTTCCTGTTTTTTCTTTATTAGATAATTTTGATATGCAAAAATTTCAACAAGTAATACAGTGCAAAGATGTATAAGGAAGCTAATTTCTCCTTTCCTCTTTTACCCTACACCCAGCAGGTTACCAGTGTTAATGATAGAGTATATCATTCCACATTTTTTTCATATTCATAAATATGTAATAGACTTATGTTAGATTGTGACTTAGATTGTCATTTTATTAGATCAAAAAGAGTTGAATATCAGCAATTTCATACAGTTCAATCACACATACACACATATCCGATCTTTGAGGATTTTTCAAATGTAAGCGTTACCACGCAGCTATGTTTTCATGGTAAATGTCACAGACATTCACCCAGCTCGTAGGCATGGCTCTCACTCACTCATGTTAATGACTGCACCGTGTTCACTCCTCCGTCCCTGTGGAGAAAAATTAACATCTCCCTTGGGTGGCTTGTGGTTCTTCAACCTGGTTGAATCTCAAGACAGGGGAGCAACAGGGGGCTGAGTCAAAGGACACATGTATCTCCAGTTTAAAAGTATATTGCCAGATTCCTTTCCCCAAAAGTTGTAGCAGTTCAGGCTTCCATTGGCAAGTGTCAGAATGCTTGTTTTCTGTATTTAGTCATCACTGAGTATTATTACTCTTCTGGGTGAAAATTGGTATTCTATTTTCATGTATATTCCCATGAATTTTGGTGAGTTGAGCTTGTTTTCATGTTTTCTTGTTCTTTTGCATTCTTCTGTGAATTGTTATTTCATATCCTTTGCTCATGTCTCTTTAAGATGATTTGACTCCTCAGTTTGTTGGGAGCTCTTAGTTTATTAATGATAGTAATGTTTTGTTTGTTCTATATGATACAGTTGTTTATTTCCCAGTATATTATTTGTCTTTGATTTTGTTTACATAAATTTTTTAATATTTGGTCACATATATCTGTCTTTTTCTTTATGGTTTCTATCTTCAGAAGGCTTCTTCTGTCTAAGCCAGTACCCTTCTAATTCTTCTTCTAATGCTTGTATTGATTTATTTAATATATATATTAAATNGGATGATCCAGAGAGACGTTGTGGGGTGGGAGGGGGATTCAGGATTGGGAGCTCGTGTACACCTGTGGTATATTCATGTCGATGTATGGCAAAGCCAATAGAGTATTGTAAAGTAAAATAAAGTTTTTTAAAAAAACAATACTAAGAAAACAAACAAAGGGAAAACATATAATATGTAGAAGTTGCTCACGTGAAACACAGAGAGAAATATGATCAAAATAAATGTGATCTAATGACTGAGCGACTGAACCGAACAGTCTAAGCCAGTACCCTTCTAATTCTTCTTCTAATGCTTGTATTGATTTATTTAATATATATATTAAATCCGTCTGAAATATATTTTGTACATGGTATGATATATCAGTATAACTTTATGTTCTTTCAAATGTATAGCCAGTCTGATGACACCATGTATTTTATTTATGAAGTCAAATGCAACTTTAGTCCTATGTTGTTTCACATATACATCTATCAATTTCTGTACTTTGTATTATATTTCCTGGGTCTGTTTTCTATTCCTGAATCAATATGATACTATCTTGATTATGATAGTTATATTTGAGGCTTTAATATATAGGAAAGCAACTGAGTCCTATTTTACTCTTCTTTTAAAATATTTCTCGGTATTATTTGGCATTTTTTTCCCCATATAAGGGTTAAACTGATTTTGTTTGAATATAAAATGTCATTGGAGATTCTGCTTAAGATAGAATTAAAATTATATATTAATTTGGAAAGGGTTAACTTTTGTATATTCAGTTTTTTTCATCCAATAATCATGTCTCTCTGTTCAACTCTTATTTTATATCTTCTAAAAATACTGTCAAATGGTTTTCAAATAAATACTGAACTTTCTACGAAAAAAAAAATCAGATGAAGAAATTAAGAGAAAAAAATTGAACACAAATACCTCCCATAAACATAGAAGCAAAATCCCCAACAAAATATAAGAAAAGAAACCTAACAATCCATAGAAGGAATTACATACTATACCTAAGTAGGATGCATTTCAGAGATGCAACATCTGAAAATCAGTAATCATAAATCAGAATAATAATAGTCTCAGGAAGATAATCACAAGATCAGATCAACAGATGAAGGAAAAAAAAATCATCTGATAAAATCCAACACCCATTCATCATCAAAATTCTCAGCAAACTAGATACAGACAGGCATTTGCTCAGCTTCATATACAACATCTGAAAAGAAATACAGGTAAAACATCATACTTCATAGTGAAAAGACAGATGCTGTCACACTAAGGCGAGGAAGAAGGCGAGGATATCCCTTCTCACCATGCCTATTCAACACTGTACTCTAAACCTTTCAAAACAATTAACTCAAAGGGAATCAGGGACCTAAATGAAAAACTTACAATTAAAAGAAAAATTGCAGGGACATCCCTGGCAGTCCAGTGTTTAAGACTCAACACTTCCACTGCTGGGGGAAGAGGTTTGATCGCTGGACAGGGACTAGGATTTCACCTGCCATATAGAATAGGCAAAAAAATCTAGAAGATAACACGGGGGCAAACTTCAGTTTGGTAAGGAGATTTTAGGCACAACACCAAAAGCACAGTCCATGAAAGAAAATAACAAGCAGAACCTTGTTAATATTAAAAACTTCTATCTGCAAAACATACTATTAAGAGAATGAGAAAGAAAGGCCACAAAAGGGTAGTTACAAATCTATTTGCAGGAAAAGAATGAAGACACAGACCTAGAGAACAGGCGTGTGGACACATCGGGGGAAGCAGACAGTGAGACGAACGGAGAGAGTGGCATGGACAAATATGCACTACCATGTGGACAACAGGCATGTGCGGGAAGTTGCTGGGTGACACAAGGATCAGCTCTTTGACGACATCGAGGGGTGAGGTCGGAGCTGGGAGGGAGGTTCATGACGAAGGGGGTATATGTATACTGATCGCTGCTTCATACAAGAGAACCTGACACACCATTTAATTATCTTCTAACTTAAATAATTGTTTAAAAAATCAATGAATTTAGAAACTAGAAAAAAAAATCTAGGGAAGTACACATAGCCACTAGAGTTATATACAACAATGACAAATAAATAAAAGTCAGAAGTAATGAAAAGCAAAAGATCACAGTAACAATTCGATTCTCGAATTAAAAATCTTAGAAAACAGGACAGGAAATATTCATACATATAAGAGACTTCAAAAATCTGGAATAAAAAAAAAGATCACGACAGCAAAATCATCCAGTTGGTCTGGAAGAATCAACAATTACTTACACCAAGTAACAGAAAATACATCATAAACAAAAGCAACCAAGGGAAAATTTTACCTACAAAGAAACTTTAGAAAAATGTATACAGTCTTCACGGAGGCAACAAGAAGAATTTCCCGGGAGTCTTAGGGAAAAGAAGGCTCAAACAGAATAGTACGTTATGTATGTTCACAACGAACAGATATTGTAAGACTGTCAATTTTCTGTAACTCCTTTACAGAGTTAGCACCACATTCAGAGTAGCTGAGACCACAATGAAACACGGTCTGCTGCTATTTGTACCCAGAAGTAACCACGGAAATCTTATGGAAGGAATGAAGAAAACTATTAACAAAAGTGAAAACATAAATAATCCCTGATGGACAGTAAGTCTGCACTGACCTTGACCCTATGTGTGTCCAGGCAGGGGAGTACTTAAGAGACTGGCACAGATGTGCAGCCTGCACGGGAAGAAGACAACAGGATCAGCTGGAAGAGGCTTTAAACTTGAGCCCTGGATTCTTCCACTCTGCCCTGGAATCATGAATCGCCACTGCTTCACTGAAGGAATCTGAGGCAGCACCTCCGAGGGCCCATGCCAGGATCATGGGGCTCCAAAGCTTGGCTTGGATGTGGCAGTACATCCAGATCATGAAATAACCAGCACAAAGTTTGTTGTGTGTGTGCTTAGTCACTGAGTTGTGTCCCACTCTTTGTGACCCCATGGACTGTAGCCCACCAGGCTCCTCTGTCCAAGGGGAAACTCCTGGCAAGAATACTAGAGTGGGTTGCCATGCTCTCCTCCAGGGGGGGGTCTTCCAAACCCCTGGATTGAACCCAGGTCTCCAGCACCTCAGGCAGGTTCTTTACTGTCTGAGCCACCAGAGAATGCTAGTGGATGAGAACTGGCCTTTGAAATGATCACCTTAATAGACTATCACCCAGGGACTAAAAGAGAAAAGTTAGTATCACAGTAATTGTACAAAAGGACAGAACTTCATCTCAGAACTTTTGAGCAATGACCCTGCAGTCGACTGAGAGCACACCGTGAGAACTGTCAGGCTAAGGAGCCCCTTCACTTACTCTTCTGGAATTGTATGAGCATGGCTGGGGACAGGGGTGGACTTATACCAGAAAGGGAAGGATTTCCAGGCCCTGTCAGCAGTCACTATGAATGAAGTTTCTGAGTGAGATGTGAGGGGTTCCACACCTCAGAAGACAGTCTCCCATCCTTCCCTCTCAGCTCATCTTACCTGTAGCAGCCATTTCCAGGAAGCCTCGTGTAGAAATGGTGAGATGAGACGTATGTGCACTTCATACAGGGAGACTCGGGGGTTCACATCTTCGAGATGAGGCCTTGGCCTCGGATCAGCAGATGGGACATAGCCCAGCATCTACAGCGGTTAAAGGAAGGCATGGAGAACGACAGAGCATCGCTTACTACAGAAAAGGGAGCCCAAGAGAGCCTCCGGTGTTGGTCTCATGGGCTCCAGGAAGGCTGTTAGGAGTAGGCTCCCCAATTCTTTTTCCTGTGGCTGCTGACACAATACAGAGGCATGGAGTGAGCCAGCTCACCACGTCCCAGGACCCCTTGAAAGTCAAGGGAAAGTCCACGTGCCAATCCTGGGAGAAGCTCCCCTGGAACCCCGCCTGTCCAGGTCCCGCCCCTGCTGTCCTCCTGGAGCCCAGATGCGCATGACCGGAAGTGACGTCCTCCTAAGCACGCTGGGGGAGTGACGCCATCCTTGACAGTGCAGCTATGTCTGAGACCTGCCACTGACGGTGGCCAGAGGGAGCAGTCTTAAGTGTCATCGTGTGTCAAGATTGGACGTGACGTGAGTTACGAGTGCAGGGACACGTCTCTGCCCCCCGAATCCCCTTTCTCTCTGGAAAGAGGGGATTGCACAGCCTCCGGCCACCCTAGCCCTGCACTAGATAAGAGGATCCAGCCTAGCTCTTAGGCCCCAAGACCATCCACTAACCTCTAGGGGGTCTCGGGAAAGAAGGCGTGAGTCAGGCTCTTGGGCCACAGCTCCGCTCAGTAGAGGGAGAGCCACGAGCCCTGTGGATTGAAGGAGGGACCCTCGGGGGAATGAGTGTCTCCATACACCAGAACGGCAGCCATGTGTAACCCCCGACTCACTGCGATTTGGCTGCGGATCATCAGGGCAGCCTCTGGGCAGATCTAAAGGCTGAGGGGCTCCCTCACTGCGACCTCAGACACGGAACACTCGGAGAAGAGGNCTCCATACACCAGAACGGCAGCCATGTGTAACCCCCGACTCACTGCGATTTGGCTGCGGATCATCAGGGCAGCCTCTGGGCAGATCTAAAGGCTGAGGGGCTCCCTCACTGCGACCTCAGACACGGAACACTCGGAGAAGAGGGGACTTGGGTCTGAGGGGCTGGCGGCTGGTCGGTAGAGTGAGGATGTCACGGTTCAGGAAGAGTCAGGATGAGGACCATCCTCCCCCACAAACAGGAACCTCAGGACCCTCCCCTGTGGTCAGCGCTTCCTCCAGGCCAAACATCAGGAAGGGGGGCGGCGCCTGAGAGGGGAGCTTGGAGCCTGGTTGTGAAGGGACAGCCGCGAGACAGCAGAAGGGAGGTGTTGGGATCCTTCAGTTGGGGGCTGAGTACGCCCTCATCTCCTCGTCTGGGGTGACAGGGAAGGTGGCAGCTTCAATTTCAGACAGGAGAGGGAATGGGCTGAGAGCACGATTGGGGGCGTGGATATGGGGGTGTCTCACACCTTTTTTCACCCTGACTCTGAATGTCAGCTGAGAGGACCTGACTCCACTGCCAGCCCCCACTACCCCACCGCTTCTAACGCCCAGGCAGGACTGTCTGCTGCGCCCCAGGGCTCACTCTCCCTTGCTACTCAGTGGTCTCAGGGGACAGGCTGACCAGGAGAACAGGATATCTGTTCGTCGTGAACATACATAACGTACTATTCTGTGTGAGCCTTCTTTTCCCTAAGACTCNGTGTGTGTGTGTGTGTGTGTGTGTGTGTGTGTGTATTTGAAGGCTCCTATGTGGACCATTGAGACTACAGTTTGCCAGGGACTCTCCATTTCCTTAGCATCCTCATCTTATCAAAACTGCATGTATGTCCCTGCCTGGCCCCTTTGCCATTTGGGCTTGTGGTTTCTGATGTGTACTCATTCTCGATGAGTGAGTCTTGTAAAAATGAGCAAAAAATCACAGTCACCTCAGATCTTGTTAAAACACAGATGGCTGGGCCCCACCCCAGAGTTTCTGCTTCAGTAGATCTGGGATGAGGCCCAAGAATTTGCATTTCTAACAAATTCCCAGATGAAGTAAAGTCCCTTGACCTGAGAGAAGTACATAAATTGAGCAACTTTTCTACTTTTAAAAGAAACTTCTATATTGCAGAGCAATTTGGATTCTGCTGAATCTAATGATTTTGTTTAAAATGGGCCTACATTTTCTATGGCTCTCTTAAGATTGCATTTTCCTGGAAATGTATTTTTATTAAATTTTGTAGAAGTATTGGTCCACAGGGATTAAAAATCAAAAACAAACAAGAGAACCAAAAACATGTCCAGAACCACAGAGAGTTTGAGAAGCACTGTCACCAGAATTATGACCAGCTGGCATTTCCCTTGGTGGGATCACATGTTCTGGGGTCAGCCACAGCTTGCAGGCCTAGCAACTTGATCTAGCTGAAGAACCAGAGTTGATTGAAGTCACAACACAGACACACGCTGTCAGGTTCCACAAAGAACTGGAATCTAAAACCACATGCCAATGATAATTTACTAATCTACAATGAAAAATGAAACTACAAACTGGCTGGGTTACTCATGTTGGCCTGACCAGTGAGTCAATTCCCTGCCTGAGAAATCATTTTATAATCCAGAGGTTACTCAGTGAGCATGAAAATGAGAAAAAGGGAGCTCAGTATATCGTTTGAATGTTGGTGAAGACATAGGCATGTACCTGCCAAGTGGACCACATCCCCTTGGTCATTGCTTTGATGGATGGACGTTTACTTATGAAGCTTCCACTGCTGGCTCGCCCATTTCCCCTTCCTAACTGACAGGTAATTATATTAATTCAGTCAAGTCACTGCCAGCAGTCTAGTCAGATCTGTCTGAAAGTACGTAATTCTGTCTCTTTGTTGATGTCTTTGCAAATCTCCACTGCACCCATTAAGCTATGATTGTCAAAGTTAATTCTGAAAAAATTAAAAACATGAATCTCATTCAAATGCATATTGAGTACTTGTCAAAGAGTTAATTAGCTCATTAAAGGAAAGAGTGAATGAAAAAATTGATATAAGAAGTATGTATAGTCTATGAGAGAAAGAATGCTGAAATAATATTTTCAAGTTATATATAAAACTGGTTAATATCCTATAGGGCAATAAAGAAATAAGCTTTGGAGTTGTTTTTTAAATCAACTCGTGTGTATCTCTACCAGAAAAAAAGCCACTTGTAATTTACCGATTTTCTACAAATATCTATCTAGCTTTACAGAGTCAGGCCCTAATCAATAGTAAGTAGAAAAAAAAAAAAAAAAGCTGTCCTTCTTACAGTGATCAAATGAGCTTTTTAGACAATGCTCTTGTGTGACATTGAAGAGTACACTGTAATCATTCTTCCTTATTTCTGAGTTTTGGAAGACTTTTTTAAATAGACTTAATAGTTTTACTCTTAGAGAGCTATCCCGTTTCCTTGTCTCCAAGTTCTCTGAATGGAGAGAGATCATCTGGGGAAGAGCAGAGAGAAACTGCTCGGTCACTGAACTTTTACTGTGCTCAGTTCTTCCCAGCCAATGGGACTCGACCTTAAAGAATTTGGATCTATTGGTTGTCTAATTGCAGAAGAGAGGAACTCAGTATTCACAGTGTGCCTCCTGGTATTTAAATGTTCTCATCAGCTGACTTTGGGCTTGGTTCATTTGGGTCAGATATTCAGCCAGTGCATGCAGAGTTCAAATATGGAGCAATTTAAGGATGATTCCAGTGTGTTCTTATATCCTGCCAAGTTGACCGTTTAAAGTATTTGGGAATGTTTAGGATCTGTTATCTAAGCAGGTGTCAAATCTGCAGGAATTATGTTTCTGAATAATCATTTCATGTAAAATATATCTTATAGGGTAACTAATTAGGCTAATCATCAGCTGATACAGCAGAGCTGCATTGAGTGTTCAAATACTGCAGTGTTTTCATATCAGTTGGTAGAGAAATTATCCTTGGTTGAGGTTATAAGAACCTAACAATGTTGCCCATCAGTGGCTGTGGAGGTGGTAATGGACCTGGGAGGAGTGCCAACTAGAGGCTGGTAGTCTGGGGGGCAGTAGGAAAGGCAGGTCCTCTCTTTGGCCCAGGGCTCTCGGGAGTTGCAGTGGTAGCAGAGCAGACAGAGGCCATCCAGTGAGCATTGGCATCCAGCTCTCTGCCTGCAGTAAAGGGCCTGTAGCATGCCTAGCTGCAACAAAGACACCAGTTTTTGTGACTGCCAGTATCACGGTGACATCACTGATGTGGATCTATAGTTTGAACAGGGGCATCACTTAGCTAAGTGACAGCTACATCACCTTAAGATCACCACAACAATTTATTTAAAAAAAATCAACAATTGATTTGGAAATTTCTAGAATATTTTGGAAAATCATTTTCTGTATAACATATCATTTATGCATATTTTAAGATGTAGTTAATTCAGCAACTAAAAGGGATGTTAAATATATTTTGGTTAAATATTTTTGGCTTATTATATATTAATATTTTATCTTGCCAGTTGTTAAATATTTTGACTATGATTCATTTCTGGCTATTTAAAGTTAAAATTATTCAACTTAACCATCAAAATTAAGGCAAAAAATTAATTGGGAAGCTGTTGGCATTATAATAAGAAAAGATTTATTGTTTGAATTTAGATAAGTGTTTACTCAAAGTTTAAGAGATGACACAGCCTCCAATAGTCAGACTGCTGAATTTTAATAGGCAGTTTGTAAAAAAGTAAAGGCCAGCAGAGGGGAGGTTCCCCAGGGGCAGAAACTGTATCTGAGTAAACCGGGTCTCTTGGTTGCCTAGTAGGGACTTGATAAATGTTAATTGACTAAGTGAATGACTGAATCAGTATATGGCTCTTTATCCTCACCAGTAATTACATAAATACTAACTAAAACAATCATTAGATACAACTTCACAGCAATTAATTTAGCAAATTTAAAGAAATAAAAAACCAATGCTGAAGAACCGCTGGGGAAACAGGAAAGCTTGTCATCACTTTCTGAAGGGACTTAGTTAATTTATAAAGAGAAGTTGCTCAGCCGTGTCCAGCTCTTTTTGACCCCATGGGGCTGTAGCCCACCAGGCTTCTCCGTCCATGGGATTCTCCAGGCAAGAATACTGGAGTGGGTTGCCATTTCCTTCTCCAGGGGATCTTCCCAACCTAGGGATTGAACCCAGGTCTCTCACATTGTAGGAAGACGCTTTACCGTCTGAGCCACCAAGGATGTCCTCAGTTAATTTATAGTTACTAGTAATCAAGGATACTTACTTTCTTCACCCATTTCCTGAGGAATTTATCCTCCGGTCAAAAATGTTTAAAAAAAATGAAAACTTTTCTCTAAAAATGTTTATTGTAGAGCTATTTAAAATAGCAAAAAGTGAAAGTGAAAGTCGTTCAGTTGTGTCTGACTCTTTGCAACCCATCCATGGAATTCTCTAGGCCAGAATACTGGAGTGGGTAGCCTTTCCTCTCTCCTGGGGATCTTCCCAACCCAGGGACTGGAAGCCATCAAAACATTGGACAGCTCGGTGGAATACTGTACACTCATTTAAAATGATACACAGGAGAATTTCATGGAGGAGTTTAGAAGAAATGTTAACTAATACAAATACTCTGTTTGTAGCCATGTTTAAAAACAAAACATCTATTGAATGAAAATGTGAGAGGCAGTGGAAAGCATCCAGATGAAAAGCTGGTAGGATGTCTTTATTAATAAGCTCCTTTCTAATGGACGAACAAGAAATCTTACAGAAATATTTGCCTCCCTTACAGATTGCTAATATACAAAATTACCACAGATCATTCTTAGCACATTAAAATTTAACCCCAAATTAATTTTCTCAAAACTGGGGATTGCTTTCTCTTTGCAATTTACATTGCTCCTACAGATTCATGACACATAAATTCAAAAGGGTGATGTGGGATAGCAGTGTTCAAAAGCAATTCATGGTTTGTAGGAATATTTCTGGGAACAGAGCACAGTTGTTCCTTTATTTGCAAGTTCCATATGTGTGAATTTATTTGTAGTCCCCCAATCAAAACTCAACAGCATTTTCACATTCATTCACAGACATAAACAAAGGAGGAAAAATTTGAGTTGCTCAACATGTATAGTCCCAGCTTAGGCCAAACCAAAAAGACACTCTGCCTTTTTGTTTCAGCTCTCATACTTTAAACAAAGTGTTCTTTTCACGGTCTATTTAGTGCNAAACAAAGGAGGAAAAATTTGAGTTGCTCAACATGTATAGTCCCAGCTTAGGCCAAACCAAAAAGACACTCTGCCTTTTTGTTTCAGCTCTCATACTTTAAACAAAGTGTTCTTTTCACGGTCTATTTAGTGCCATGTTTTTCACATTATTGTGCTCTTTTTTTGTTGTTGGTGGTGGTGATTATACTATTCAAAATGTTCCCCAAAACATAGTGTTGATGTGCTGTCTATCATTCCTAAGTGGAAGAATTCTGTGATGTGCCTTATGGAGAAAATACATGTGTTAGATGAGATTCCTTCAGGTATGAATTGTAGTGTTGTTGCCCCTGATTTTAATATTAATGAATCAACAATATATATTAGGGACTCTCCTGGCGGTCCAGTGGTTAAGGCTTCATCTTCCAAGGCAGAGTGTGTGTGTTCAATCTCTGGTCGGGAAGCTAAGATCCCACATGCCTCAGAGCCAAGAAACCAAAACATAAAACAGAGCAATATTTTAACAAGTTCAATAAAGACTTTAAAAACGATCCATATAAAAAGCCAATCTATGTATTAGATAAGATGTGTTAATAAACAGAAACATACGTAAAACAAGGTTATGTGTTGATCAACTGATCAAATGTTGTGATCAGAGCTCCCAGGAACTTAATCCTGTATTTCCCCTTGATACAGTGCCTCAGTAGTTGCTCGCTTATTTTTTATGGCAACTTAAAGGACGCACTGCCATGAATAATAAGAATTGACCGTATATGGTTCTAGTGGGAGCATAGACTTAATGTATTCATATTTGGTCAGGTATCATCAGTGATACTGAAAATCTTGGGCAGAGTGGAAAAAGACCTCTGTTTTTAGGTTATTGTAATTTTTGCTCTCCGTTGGCAGTGGGCACACACCTTTCCAGACCCGCATGGTTTTTAGCCTTTTGTAGAGTTTTTCAGATCTCTTGTTCTCTTTTTTTTCCTCTAAGATCAGCGAGAATATTGTTAGTCACGTAGTGTAGACATACACAATAAATCCTAAGGAGATGGCAAGAACCTCAGAAGATGTATCCAGTATTTTTCTTTATGTCCCTACAAGATCAGAAACTGACAAGTACTACCAATTAGGAAGAACTCAGTGACATAGCAGCTGTGACCTGACTCCTAATCAGATGGCCCATGCTGGACATAATGAAGACTCAAACCTCAGAGAATGGTGTTCTGTTCCCAGGTCTACCCACTGTGGGCATTCTCAGTTAAAGCAGTAGTAACTAACTTGGCCAGTTGAAGCAGTAGCAACTAACTTGGGCATAAAATGAATTTACCAAAAGGATAGGTAACACTCAAAGAACCTCTGGGAGAACTGGAGATCTTTACATATGGAGCATGCATAGTCAGATATGCACCCAAATTACATGTAGAGCTGGTCCCTTCCATGGGATGCAAACACTGGAGTTCACACAGCTGGCACCCGACACTGGGAGCTTGAATTCTGCTGCTAAACTGCTGCCATAGCTGCCTCAGAAAGCCCAGAGTAGCTGCCATCACACCCACATCCAGCAGATTCCATTCTCCACATTGCTTGCTTCCTTTTCAGATTTCTAAGCAGCAGCTTCAGTGATGTACCTGTACAATGGATTTTTTTTCTAATTTTTATTAAAGTATAGTTGATTTAAAATATTAGTTTCTACTGTACAGCAAAGTGAATCAGTTATACATATATCCACTCTTTTAAAAATTCTTTTCCCATATAGGTCATTACAGAGTATTGAGAAGAGTTAACTTTTTTCCTTGTGCTACACAATAGGTCCTTATTATAATGGTTATCCGTTTTATATGTAGTAGTGTGTATATGTCTCAAAACTTGGGAAGAAGCAAGGAAAAGGAGGAAAATGAATGATAAAAGTGCCTTACCATCTTGCACAGTCCTTTACAAAGAGGGGTTCACTTGTGGTGACTGAGGCCACCATAGAGACAGACACGTTTTCTTTCACCCTTCTAAGCCAGTAAACACAGGGATTATTGCTGTCCCAGGTCCACTTAAGTTTCTAGAATCTTCCATATGAGGCAGGAGTTTCTACTCCCTGCCTTTCCTACACCTGGCCCTCAAAGGCCATACTCTGTTTCTTCTTTCCTCCTCCTTCCTTCTTTATTTTATAATTTCATATGAAATTTTCTTTACCCAGTAGGAAATATGACATTATGATACATTCTGTATAGCATACTTTATAATGAAACTGTNCTACACCTGGCCCTCAAAGGCCATACTCTGTTTCTTCTTTCCTCCTCCTTCCTTCTTTATTTTATAATTTCATATGAAATTTTCTTTACCCAGTAGGAAATATGACATTATGATACATTCTGTATAGCATACTTTATAATGAAACTGTTCTTCTTTCTTCTAAAATGTGTATTCTGTAAATGTAAATTTATGCATAGAGCATGATTTGCTTTAATCAATGTACAAGATTTTCACATTCAAGCAGTGAGTTAAACAATCAGAATGCAGTTACATTTCAATGGAGAACAAGAATTTTTTTAATCTCCCTGTAGCATTTCTAGAACAATGATTCTCAACATGTCAATTGGAAAAGTCATATTTTAAATAAAATTTTACTAATCTTAGTAATAGTATGTAATAGAAGCCAAACATTTAATAACCAGCTCTTAACTGAAGAGTGTTTCTAAATGATTTTGCATTTGATATATCTCACTGTCATCTATGTATTCTTGTGAAAACAGAACAGCACATAGGTATAGAATATATTTTATGTGCAGCCAGTTGTAAAACTCTTTGTGGGGACTCTGACTTTATTAGGTCACACCAGAGGCACAGGCATGACATTTCCTGGATTGTAGTCAGGCTGGCGTCCACTGCCAAGTCTCCTTGGCCCAAGCTGGCAGCAAATTAATGGTGTCTTGGGAGAAATTGGTTCCCTCTGCCCGAATATGCTGGCCTTGCTTTCCAGCCTCTCACTGGCTTTTGAGGTGATGGTTCATACACATGGTTTTTGTTTTTTGTTATTTTTTTCAGTTATGCAAAAATGCCTACTACATATGCAAGCCATTTAGAAACAGAAAATAAAAGTCATTCCTAGTATAATTTAAACAGATGTTTATGACTGGATTAAAAAACCATTAAAAATAAGGGTCTTGAGTGGAAGCACACTGACAAAGCAGAAAAGACTATAATGGTGAAAGCTCATTGCCCTCACTGCACTGGACACTGAGCAGAAGTAACCCCACGGATGAAAGCAGCTCATTTCTTCTTTCATCAGAGGCCCTTCCTTACAGGGAAGTAATGGGCAGTTCTTCCAGCTCTACTGTTCCTTTCTCTTTGTCATGATGTCCTCTTGGGACATTTCATTTGAGTCCCTACCTGAGTCAATAAAGTAATGGTTTAAAAAGATGGAAAGCTTTTTAAAAGCACACAATTTTAACTTGAAGGTCTGAGACCGAATCAGTTCCAGGCTCTGGTGACCTCCGCTGCACTCCGTCCCCCTTCCCTGATCATTATTGGACCCCTCCTGAGGACGGAATAAAATGCCTGATACTGATTTTTGTTGCTGTTGTTACCAGTTCAGGGTTGATGCAGAGTGGGAACCAATGTAAGATTAAGTTTAGAGCATAAAGATGGTCATTTAAAAGGCAATACCTGTAGACTGAGAGACAGGTACTAAAAATCACATAGTTGATTGGGTCCTGTATGAGTTTTCTATGGCTATATAACAAATTAACTCAAGCATAGTGTCTTCAAACCACAGGTGTTGATCATCGCACAGTGTCTGCGAGTCGGTCTGGGGGTTGCTTAGCTGCCTGTTAGTGGCTCAGGTGCTCTTAGGAAGCTGCAGCTTAGGTGTCAGGTGGGGCTTCTGTCACTTGAGGCCTGACTGGACAGGAAGATCTGGTTTCAAGATCATTCATGTGGCTGTTAGCAGGAGGCCTTAGCTCTTCAACCCAGGGGCCTCTCCGTACAACTGCTCGTGACATGGTTTCTCCCAGAGCGAGGGATCCAGGAGAGAAAAGCCCAAGACATAAGCCATAGTCTTTTAGAAGTAACATATCACCATTTTGGCCACACTCTGTTGGTCTCTCAAGGGTGTGAGTACTAGGAGGCAGGAATTATTGCAGGTCCTCCTGGGAGCTGGCTACCACAGGTCCGAATGACCACCTTTTTGGGGAAGTGCGATTGGATAGCTACATTCTTCCTAAGTCTAAGAACAGCTGCTTGATCAAGTAAATAATAATCATCTATCATATTTTGAAAATAAATTTTACATCTTGGTTTTAAAATGTAGACTATTATTATAATTAAGTAAAATACATTTATAAAGCTTGTAAATACAGATAGAGGTGTATAATATAGAAGTTTAAAGTTTCATATAAATTTATAATCACAATAGTTAATATAACATATTTATGTCTCACCATAAAAATCTACTTATTTTAAAAACTATAGTTAACAATATTATATAACACTATAAACCACAGTTAATAGCATACATTTAAATATCACTATAAAATAAAATTTATTTTAAAAACTTTTCGCTTAATAGTATTTTGTAAATCTCTTTCAACATTAAGATATAAATTCATTATTTTTACTAGCTGCATAATATTTTACTGAATGATCATAATAGGATAACTGTATCAGATTATCTAACCATTTCCTGCTGTTGGACAGTTGTTTTTCTCTCATCTTTTGATGAAATAAGAATCATATTTGTAACGTATNTATAAATTCATTATTTTTACTAGCTGCATAATATTTTACTGAATGATCATAATAGGATAACTGTATCAGATTATCTAACCATTTCCTGCTGTTGGACAGTTGTTTTTCTCTCATCTTTTGATGAAATAAGAATCATATTTGTAACGTATCTTTGCGTGTATGCATGTGTTCAATCGTGTCTGATTCTTTGTGACCCCATGGACTATAGCCCGCCAGGCTTCTCTGTCCATGGAATTTTCCAGGCAAGAATACTGGGGTGAGTTGCCATTTCTTTCTCCAGGGGATCTTCCCAACCCAGGGGTCAACCTGTATCTCTCACATCTGCTGCACTGGCAGGTGGATTCTTTGCCACTTTACCACCTGGGAGTCCCATATCTTTGCATGCTGTGTAAGAATTCTTCAGGGTAAAATTTCAAAGTGAATTCATGAGTAAAAAGGCATGTGCATTAAAAATTTAGTAGATACCACTGAGATGTCTGCTGAAAACAGTGTACTTACACTCTTATTAGTGGTGACTAAACCCCTGCCTTCTAATGTCTGCCTTATTTCCCTTTCCTGTACTTTGCAGTGATTTTGAGGAAGGAGTTTCATTTGACAGAGAAATCTGACAGAAAGGAGAAAGGCCTGCAGTGAGACCAGGGCAACCGTCAGGGAGAGTGAAGAGGAGCCGTGAATGGCTTGTCCCCAGGTAGCAGAAACCCCTCTGCACATAGATCCCGAGCCCGAGTTTGGCTTCTCCACCTGAGTATGAACACTGGGAGTGTGCATCCCTTGCTGAGATAACTCTAACATCTTCAAGTGTCTGTGCATTGGTGAGGACAGGAACAGAATAGATGAGAAGAGTGTTATAGAAAGCAGCTTTCCCAGTTCTCATCAACAGCCTGCCACCATTCCTGCTGAAAACTTCACTATCGCTTTGCTTGACACCTTGAAATCAAATTATCTGAGAAAAGTAATTCATTGATACCAGCCACTAATGTGTCAGTTGAGGTTAATGTTTCACGTCAGTTGAAGAGACCATTCATTCGTTGATTCATGGGTTCATTCAACAAATAATACCTATTGAGTACCTACGTAGTCTCTGGGTATATAATCATGATCCAAAACAGGCATCAACATGGAACTGTCAGTCTAGTGGAGAAGATGGACAATGATCAAATAATTCCAAATTCAGTTACAAACTGTAATTCTGTCTAGGAATAAGCCAGGGAGATGGAAATCTAAAAGATGAGTTGAGGTCAGTAGGGTTGACTGCTAGACAGAAAACAAAGTAACAAAAAGTATAGCTGCAAAGGCCTTGAGGTGGGAAGGCATAGAGATGAGGTTTGAGTGGGGCCCGGGGCTGGGTCATGCAGGGCCTATACATCTCACTAGAAGAAGCAGTTTGAAAAAAGAAATTCAGTATTTGGGAATGTTCAAAGAGGCAGACACAGGGATTGGAGGGGAGTGATGGACATTGGACTGGAAAGGAGAGATGTCACTGGGATAAGAAGGCCCCAACAGCATGCTTAGCCACGTCTGTCCTTCCCCTCATTAACCACCTTGGCTTTGCAGGCAGAGCACTGTTGGGCTAGGACCCCTTACTGCTCATGGCACTCACTGCAGGGGCAGAGCAGACTTACCAGGGCCCTCCTTTCTACCCTCAGGGACTTAAAAGTCTGTGCCCCACTTTGCCTTTCAGCCGCCTGGGAGGATTCCAACAAAAGTCCATCTCTAATTCTGTTAATTGAATTACAGAGGAAAGGCCCTAGTGCATTCAGCAAACCTTAATCCAACTCCACGTAACCTTAGAACGCTCCATGTTTTAAAAAGCCCACTGCAGCATGCCTCTAAAGTGGCATTTAATTGACATAATATGGGTCACCTGTCTACATGGAATTAACTGGCAGAGCTTCCAGAACAACCTACTTTCCCTCCCTTTGGCCTCTAGTTCTTGAACTTCTGAAATGCGTGACTGCCACTCGAGTCAGTTCTGAGTCATTATATAACAAAGAGGCGTAAGGTTGAGAACACCTAGCTTCAGGGTTGGTCCAGGGATGCGGATGAGGGGTGAGACGGGAATGCGGTCGGGGCCTTGGGAACTGTGCTGGGGCCTGCCAGTGCTGCTCAGCAAACTGATCAGCCTCAGCTTCTGTAAACACACAAGACAGGAAGCGTCCCATGGCTCGGTGTGCTGCTTTCATGGTGTCATGCCTGTAATGTCAGTCTTTATTAAAACTTGTGCACGTGTGTGTTTAAGGTGGGGACAATAAAAGAAAATTCTGTTATGGGGCAGGAGGTGGAATAGTCCCTGAGCATTACCTTGGTGTCCCTGTGCCCTGACCTGGGAAGTCACAGACCTGATCAACCAAGTGTGTGTGGCTGGGAGATCCACCGTCTGAGGTCACATCCTGGCTTGGACCACTGCTCAGATTCTTAACCGCTTTGCCACATTGGCTCTTGGCCGTATATAAACTTTAGCTTTCATTATTATTGGGAGAGGGGTAAGAAAGGATGGGGAAAAGATGGCAGAAATGGCCGGAGGAGGAAGGTGAGAGTACTAATTCCCTTGGCAGCACCGTGAGCCTCTCTGCCCTCCACCAACACACCTCTGGCCCTCTTCACCCCCTTCCCCTAAATCTCTTAATTCTAGTAGCTCAGACTAAATACCAAGTGTCACTTGAGAGTGTTACACCCGCACTGAAGCCTCCTGAGCTCACCTAGGTGAGGGAGAGGCTGTCACTTTCTGCTGTTGCCACAGCTGCCCAGGTTAGTGAAGGCTGCCAAGGGTCGAGCCACCAGCCTCTGCCACCATGGCCAGGGCAGAGCCCCTTTTGTGGATTGAGTCATGTCCCCTTTCATTTGCCAGGAGTGAATTCTCAGAACAGAATTGCAAAATTGACCAAATCTGACATTCTAGAGAAGAGTTATTCCCTGCAGGGTTACCACATAGATTCTTTCTTCTAATATGTCAGTAGCTGTACTAGAAGGCCAAAGTTGCCTCACAAGGGAGCATCATATGGGCAGTTCTTCTCAAGAGTTTTACACCACCTATCTTGCTGCAGTCTATATCTCAGCTACTTGGCTTGGTTTTGTTTTTTTTTCCCCTGAGGTGGGAGATGGCCTAGGAAAGGCTAAAATAAATATTTAGATAAAACTGCTAAAGGTCATTCACTCTGCTGGGAGTTTGCTTAACCTGTAACCTTAAGAGTTTGCTTTCAAAAGGATGCTTCTGCTGAAATGTTCAGACATAAAGCCATCTGATATCTGCTGTCTAGTTTCATGTGGTGGGTAGGGAGACATAGAAGGCAGAAGTACAGTTGTTAAATCTAGGTGGATGGTATATGCTTTTATTCTTTCAACTTTTCTGTATGTTTCCAATTTTAAAAATAAGTTGGGATATCATATGGTATTGCTTATATGTGGAATCTAAAAAATATATATACAATTGAACTTCTATACAATACAAAACAGAAATAGACCCATGGACATAAAAAACAGGCTTACAGTTACCAAGGAGAAAAGGTGGGAAGTGATAAATTAAGAATTTGGAATTAACATATGATATATATACTATTATATGTAAAATAGATAACCAACAAGGACTTACTGTATAGCAAAGGAGCTATAATCAATATTTTGTAATAATGTATAAGGAAAAAGAATCTAGAAAATATATATGTGTGTGTGTGTGTGTGTAGCTAAATCTCTCTGCTATACACTTGAAAGTAATGCAACATTGTAAGTCAGCTGTGGTTCAATTAAAATTTTAAAGTTGGGGGAAAATAGACACGTATAAAAATAAAGTTTAAGGGAAGAATGTAAAACCACAGTTACTACTGATGGGATCTGTACAATGGAAGTGTAATACAGGGTTTGGTGTGATATAGGGCTTGGTCTTTTCTCCTGTCATCCACAGGACCAGCAGAGACCTAGAAAGGCTGCAGGGAAGGGAAGCCAACAGATGGGAAAGAGGTGCGCCAAATAAAGAGATGAGTTTCATGGCTGTTAGTACCGCTGCAGAGCTGTAAATTTCCGTGGGAGTGAAGTTTACAACCTTTAAGTAACATTTTTAAGTCTAATATTAGGATCCAAGCCTTCCATATGCCCTTGAAACTGATCCAACAACAACAAAAATTTTGCACATATATGTGAAATATTTTTTCATTGATGTGTTTCATTTCAAATATATGAAAAATAATGGAAAGAATGTCATTAAAAATTTATCTCTACGTGGTAGGATTAAAGATGCTTTTTATATTTCTCATATTAAACCTCTCTGAATTTTTCAGATTTTTTTTTCAAGTAACATGTACTATTTTATAATCAGGAAAAAGTTGGTATTATATGAAAAAGAAATGTCATATAGGTATTAATAGTATCTCTGTTGTTTTCTATGTAGTTACATGGAAGCTATCCACAAGTTTCTATGTAACTTGTTTTCTATAATTACCACTATTAATAACCACCACATGAAGTGGAATGTATCTCTTTTACTCAGAAATTAAAATGAGAAATTTCCAGAGAGTCTGTCCAATGTCTTAACAGGAGTTGATAAATAAACCTTCGATGACTTTATTCATACTTTTAATATTATGAGTTTTAACCACCTTAAAAATTTGCCCAATTTTGAGGCATTTTTCACATTGACTGATTTTAATGGTGCTTTGGCCAATAGCTACACAATTTCACCCTTACTTTCTCTTTAAAACTCTTGCGTAGAACCATCTTGGCCTGGTAAGTTCTCTAGATGCAATTAGTCAGTCCTGTTGAGAATGTTATGTGCATTTACCACTGTTTGACTGAATTGCTCAAGCATTTCTCTTTCCCAAGATTATTTTCACATTGAATCTCCCCAGTGGTTTCCTCAATAAAGACCAGTGCCAATAATTCATTTAGTTTCTTGACAAACATATTTTCATCCTTAGGCTCATGTCATGTCTACAAATAGCCAAATGATTTATTTTTAATTTGTATGAATTTTCTAAGGGACTCACAAAATTCTTTCTGGCCCAATTTCAAATTTTTACCCAGTTTGCCATATTTAGTAGATCTGTTTGGGTTGGAATTTCCAATTGTGTGCTTAATACTGGGAGTCACTGTTTTGAGTATAAGGTTCAAAGCTTTTTGTTTTCGTTCAGGGTTTTGCTTGCTTGCCTTTTTATGTACTTTGGCAGAAGGTATTTAAGTTGCCATCATCTTGTTTCTTGAGGATGTAGTGGTTCCATGCTTGCTCTTCTCTGTGTCTGTCTCCACTCTTATTGCAGCTAGAGGCTGCCAGATATAGCAGCATCATTGCATAGGGGTCATTGGACAACAAGAAATAGCTACCAGATCAGGGTAAAATGGAATAGGATTGCCATCCTAGACAGCTTCAGTAGGCCCAAAGAGATGTGGATAAAGAAACACTGACCTCAGTGACCATCAGTTCAGTTCAGTCGCTCAGTCGTGTCCGACTCTGCGACCCCATGAACGGCAGCACACCAGGCCTCCTTGTCCATCACCAACTCCCAGAATTCACCCAAATTCATGTCCATCGAGTTGGTGATGCTATCCAGCCATCTCATCCTCTGTCGTCCCCTTCTCCTCCTGCCCCCAATCCCTCCCAGCATCAGAGTCTTTACCAATGAGTCAACTCTTCACATGAGGTAGCCAAAGTATTGGAGTTTCAGCTTTAGCATCATTCCTTCCAAAGAACACCCAGGACTGAATCTCCTTTAGAATGGACTGGTTGGATCTCCTTACGGTCCAAGGGATTCTCAAGAGTCTTCTCCAACACCACAGTTCAAAAGCATCAATTCTTCGGCACTCAGCTTTCTTCACAGT